>CM075854.1:28172774-28460274 GCA_037975125.1 Latrodectus hesperus
AGCTTACTAGTTTTTTAAACAAAACAGCTTCCGACAGTCAATAATTGTATTACAATAATTGTATTACTGAACGACTATCTAAATTTGAAAGAAGGAATGTAAATGTGATAATAAACAATAAATTCTTTCTACAAATAATTCTATTGATTTACACTAATATATATATATATATATATATATATATATATATATATATATATATATATATATATATATATTCAGTTTTAAAATTTTACTATTCTCTAACATAGCTCAATCCTTTATTTACGTCAATCTTTCATGCGTTTTATTTATGACACCTGGACAAAATAAGCTCGCTATGCCTTTGGCTATGTGAATTTAAGTTTGTATAAGATGGGTCTTTCGTTTAACCAGAACACCACAAAGATGACAGTACGATTTTTCTCTAAGCACCTCCGATAGATGGCATTACGAGAGAATCCACTCCCTCAATTTTGACATTAATCTGAAGGGAGGTGAAATTTTCTCCAGATCATTACACCAATGGTATCTACTCAACGATCGACCAAAGGACTTACGATTCAACAGGTTTAACGAGCACGTATATCGCCTGTATTTGGTGGAACTTTGGCGACACGAGGAATCGAACCCACACTTCCGGACGGAGGGCAGATGCTCTTATCACTAGCCTACCAAGACTTCAAAATATATTTCATGTAATTTTCCTGATTACTTCCTTTCGGAAACAGAACTATGTGTGCTCTCAAGGGAAAATCAGTTTAAAAATATTTAGACTAAAATCCAATTTTCGAAAGCCCCTTTGACCTTGAGTAACAGATAGTCTTAAGACCTAAAATAGTCCAAAGATGAGCATGTAATTTGTTTTCTGGGAGGAATTTTCATAGACTAAAGGCCATATTCAAGTGTTGTAAGGAAGGAAACCAGGAAATCTTCCAGACACATACGTGCAAGCAATATTATTATCACATGCAATATTATCATCACAGATACGCAAGCAGAAGAACAATACTTATCTCCCGTTGCTTAAAGCTGGCTGGAATCAAACCTGGGACCTTAAACTCAGAAGAACACTGTCTTACCACAAGGCCAGGTGAGGTCTAGAAAGCTTCTTATCTAGAAAAATATATTTATTATATAATAAATAGATACAGGAAAAATTAAATGATTTAAAAAGTGTGAGGTTTAAATAAAAGCTAGGTGAGATATTAAATGATTTTAGCGCAGCTGAGCAACGCTATTTACTGATTCTAAAATTCTTTATTTGATAACTTTATAGAAATTTTTTTTGTGGAATTCTGTGAATGGTATCTTAAGAAAATCTAATCTTATCTAATCTTAAGGAAATTTTTCAGTGAGAAAGAAAATATTATCATATTTGAAATGCAGAGGTCACAAATGTCACAAACAGAGTAAATATTACAACTTTTATATTGCAACAGTATAAATAATTATACAGAACTGCTTATATCTTAAGTTTTGAGCGATTGCATCATTATTCAATTCACGTAAATTTTAATGCATCATGCTATATTTTCTGAATATGGTTGTAAAAAATGGCGCTACGAGATGGAAAATTAACATATTTCCCACACTTGAAGGTTCATGAAGAAGTTTCTGAAGTTCAATACCAAAAGTTTAAAAAGAAACAAAAAAAATTAATATATAAAACACATTTATCAAAATTTAATACCATTCATATGAGAATCACCGTAAAGTGGTAAAATTGTAACATTTTAAAACATAATGTATATAAAACTAGTTTACCATTTGTGATGCTGAAGTACTGTAAACTACATCGTAAAAAAACACTAAAGTAATGCACTAAATCTGTCTAACATAAAACCAGAATGCCCCCCACACTGTCTAGTGGTCAGCGTGCCTGACTGCGGATAGGGACGTCCTGGGTTCGAATCCCGGTTTGGGCATGGATATAATTTCTCTCTCTCCTGTCTTTGTCCTTTGCTTGTATGAATGAATTGTGAATGGTTGCCTCCCCTATAAACAGGTATCTATGGCATGTGTGTATTGAGGAACTCGGACATCACACCAAATTAAGGTACAGTTGGAAAAAAGGAGCACAAAACGCAACTCATATTGCCAACCTAGCTGGCACAGAACAACAACATAATACTGGAATTGATGCAAAAATTAGACCCAATGCAAAAATTTAACATTTTTCATATTTGAGATCAAGTATTAGGCTTATAACAAAAATAGATACATTTGAAACGACCAATTTTTCTAATGAAGCATATTGATCGGTTTTTAACTTTCAATTACAATTTGATTAGTTTCCACTTTTGCAATTTAGACAAAAAATTTATTCGTATTTGATGCTTTTAAGTAATGTTTAAAAATTATTTCTCTTAGTAATTTCGAATCAAATTTGTTAAATATTTTACAAGAATTGTGAAGATTCAATTACAAACTATTAGAATGTTTCAAAATATCATATCAGATAATCATGGCATTTTATGCGATTTTTATGCAATGTCTTATAAAATAATATAATCTGTTTAAAAGAATTGTTTAGGAAACCAAATTTAAGCTAATGATTGCAACTAGATGTGTCAGTCATTTAATCTTTCATGAATGAAACAGGAAAAATTATAGAATCAACTCCGTGCATTTTAATAAAGAAAATATTTTTATAAGAGTAATAAGCAAAATACTTTTCAAGTTTTAGCTAGCAAATTTCAGAAAAACTGCTCTTTTGTCTATATTACATCCAATTATACTGTTAATTTGTTATTATTTACAAATTTTTTATAATTACTTTAATTGCGAAAAATCTTCAATAAACTTACTTCATAGACATTACTAAGCCAAATAAAGATTATGTTATTTCTTTAGACTTCCTTTTTAGCACACCACAATATTCATTAGTTTCGATTACTAGTTATGTATGAATGTGCACTGTCGCGAAACACGTGTTTTTGGCCATTATTGCATCAAAATTCCTTCAACATTTTCAGTTTATAACGAAAGATTCGTATCATCTATTAATACTCTTTTGCTGGTACATTTTACGTTATCAATGTCTTGAATTCAGGATTTAGTAAATGCTAATGCGTTGAAGAATTCAAATTATCCTAACCATTGAATGATTTTTGCACAATACAAGCTGGATGTTATTTTTAAAAATAATAATTCCTAACTATTTTGTCTGCAAAATTAACATAATCTTTAGTAAAGAAATAACTCATTCAAAGAATCAGAAAATTACTCAAATATCATCTTTTTATAGCTGAGCATAACTGTTGTGTGTGGTATCCCTATGACAAAGTAAACACTCTCTGTTCAAACTATGTAAAGTAGATTGTGCAAAGTGTTTGGTATACGAGTACAATGTTTCATATTCTTCTCTTTTTTCTTTTAAATTCTGATGTGTTTCATCAAGATGGAAAAGCGAAAGTCTGAAATTAAAATAATCATATAATTTGTTAGTCATTCACAGATAATCGAAATTCTTTATTCCTTGACAGATTTTAGTGTTCTTCTTTTCGATTAGTTACAATTCTGACAGGAAGTTTTTTTGCTCAACAACAATTGTATAATCTAATTCTCAAAAGAAGTAAAACCTCTTATTATTGTACTCGTTATAAAAACAAAAAATATTTAAAAGCTTTATTTTTTTTTAATATTTGATATTACTGATTATTTTAAAAGTCTTTCAGCATTTTGGCCATACTTTGTACCCCAAGTTATTGGTTCATTCGTTTTTTGAAGAAAATTATTATTATACTGAACATTGTGCGCAAACCAATGTTGACCATTTCAACTATTTTTTTTTTGTTTGATTTTATCAATCAAGTATGAAAAAGGAGATCATTTGTCCTTAAAGCAATTTAATAATTCAATACTTCTACAACTTGGACACATCCTTACAAAAGCCTAGCTGGCAAGTGAATGGTTGATACTCTGATATTCGATTTAACAATACGTGAGTTTGAATCCCAGCTTTGGAATGGCTATTTAAAGTAGTTTGATATCCACTTTAAACTATATGTCCCGATCTAATTAGCCCTGGGGAGCAAAATAAATTACCTTTGAGTGATAAACAAGAGGAAAAAAAGTATCCTGACAAAAGTAACATGAAATTCTACAAATAAACTTATGAAGATTGTTTGATAAATGTATAGTATCAGCCATATTACAGAACTTCAATGTTGTAATTCATTTTTAATTTTTTAACCCGACAATGTGCATTTGGTACTTGTCAAATTAATTTCATTTCATTCTACACTGTAATATAATTTACTTCAAATTTTACATGATAGAATCTTTTTTGACAGGTGATGGTAACGGCAGTCAGTTATGGCTCTTCTGAGCTGGATCATCTCCAAATTGCAGTGACTGAATTTAATCAATTCCCACCAAGATTCGAAAAAAGAGACTATACTATTGAATTCCATCCAAAAACAGAAGTTGGAACAGTGGTTCTTAAGGTAAAAGCCTCAGATTTAGACGTAGTACCAATCAACAAAGAAATATACTACATTTTGGATCAAAACACAACTAGCCAGTATTTTGATTTAGATCCATTAACTGGTGTGCTTACTTTAAACCAACACATAAATGATACGTCAGTGTTACACCTTTTTGGAGTATATGCTGAAGATGGTGGTTCTCCAAAAAGATGGGACTATGTACCAATATACATGGTTATAAAAGAACTGTCAGGTAAGTTTTCATTAAATATTTGTAATTTAATACAGCTGTTGTTGTTACTTATGATACTTGGCAAACAAAGCTTGCTCTGCTATTGTATATGTAAATTTAAGTCAGTTGGGTGCGTCTTTCGTTTAACCAGAGCACTGCGTAGATGAAAATACGACTTTGCTCTAAACTCCTCCGATAGGTGGCACCACCAGAGGATCCGCTCTTTCTATTTTGACAGTGATCTGGAGAGGGAAGATATTTTCGCTAGACCATTACACCCATGGTAACTGCTCAACAACTGACCACAGGACTTTCAATTCCACAAATTTAACAAGTACGTATATCGCATGTACTCGGTGGTCCTTTGGAGGCAATGAGAATCAAACCCCACCTTTTCGGTCGGAAAGTCAGTGATCTAACCACTAGGCTACCAGTACCTCTTAATATATCAAATCTTATTAGGAAAATAAGGAAAACAAAATTATATAAAACTCTCAAATTTCCTTTGACTATTTCTTAAAATTTTAAATTTTTAAATGATTTTTAAAAATGTTCATAGATTTTACATTTAGAAACTCATATCTAGTAATATTTTAGGAAATAGATTTCTAGTAGAAATTATTTATTAACTAAAATTTACTTCCTAATGGTATTTTGAGCCAATTTACTTTATTTGGCTCAAAATACAGTACCATTTTGAAAATCCGCCTTAATTGGTTTTAGGTTGCACGATTCAATAAGAATTCAATTTTTAATACTTTTAATAATTACTTCTTTGATGTCTGCAAATAAATATCTTCTATTTATAGCTTTTGTTAAAATAAATGCCAGTTAATATTTAGTCAAAAATAAGATTTATAACGTTCTGCTTTCCTAGAAATCACAAAAGGAAGAAAAGCAATCTAAGCTTTTTTAGTTTCGAAATAATTGACTACCGTTCTACGTATTGATTTCATGGGAAGGAAATTCTTGACCAAAACCAATAACGAATTTGTAACCCTTCTTGGACCAGATCATAACTGGGGATGAAAAGTGGATTACCTATGAAAACATCATAAAAAAGGGCATATTGTGAACCCGGAAAACCTTCCCCCTCTACCTCTAAACCGAAGTTGAGCCTGAACAAGAGAATGTTGTGTATATGGTAGGACATTCGAGGACCAATACATTTTGAGCTGTTGAAATCAAACGAAAGGCTAAATTCGGAGAGGTACTGTCAGCAATTGGATAAATTAAAAACAGCACTCCAAGAAAAGAGGCCAGCAATGTTCAATAGGAAGGACATCATACTGCTACATGACAATGCCAGGCCACATGCTGCTTTGGGGACTCGTCAGAAAGTCGCAGAACTAGGCTGGGAAACTGTCACATCCACCATACTCCCCGGACCTAGCACCATCTGAATATCACTTGTTTCTGTCCTTACAAAATTTCTTGCTGGGCAAACAATTAGAAGAAGATATCAGACAAGCACTGGTTCAATTTTGGGCATTTTTTTTAAGATAGGACATTATAGATTTATAAGAAAGAGATAAGACATTTTTTTAAAATGGGATATACAAATTGCCATCACGTTGGCAAGAAGTCATAAATAATGATGGCAATTATATTATTTAATAAAGTTTATCCAAAGTATGAAAAAAATGTATCCCTTTGTTTCATTCTGAAACGGACAGAACTTTCCGGTAGACCTAATAAATAAATAAATAAATATATATATATATATATATATATATATATATATATATATATATATATATATATATATATATATATATATATATATATATATATATATTATGTATATATATACACTACTGGCCATTAAAATTGCTACACCAGGAAGGCGGCACACCACACACGTGAAATTTGCATGACAGGTAGAACTTGCTGTGATATGCAAATGATTAGATTTTCAGCGCATTCACACAAAGCAGGCGACAGTAGTGACATCTACAATGTGTATAAAACCAGAGATTTGACAGCAGTTTTCTCATACTCAATTTCCGTTTCAACGTTGTTTTCGGCAAAGAAAGTTGTTGTAATGCCTCGTGTATGAAGAAGAAATGCCTATCAGCACGTGTCTGACTTTGATCGAGGAAGGATTATAGCCTACCGGGATTGCGGTTTATCGTACTGCAATATTGATGCTCGCGTCGGTCGAGACCCCATGACTGTTAGCAGAATATGGAATCGATGGGTTCAGGATAATCATACGGAACGTCATGTAGGATTTCAGCGACCCCCATCACTAACAGCAGAGAAGACAAACATCTTATCCGCATGGTCACAAGGGATCGTACAGCCACGTCACGAACCCTGAGTCGAGAAATGGAGTCATTTGCAAGGCAACAAGTTTCTGCTCGAATAGTTCGATGACGTTTGCAGCAGCATGGATTGTCTGCACGGCGACCATGGCTTCGGATACCACAGACAGGAGCGCCTTCAATTGTGTGATCAGCGACGAACCTGAACGCGGGAATGACATCACGTCATCTTTACAGATGAATCTCGGTTCTGTATACAGGACCATCATGGCCGCATCCGTGTTTGGAGGCATCGTGGAGAACGCGCATTGCCAGCTTGCATTGGACATCGCCATACTGGCCCATTTGTTGGAGTGATGGTATGAGGTGCCATTGGATACACGTCTCGATCACCTCTTGTTCGTATTACCGGCACTTTGAACAGCAACCGTTACATTTCCGATGTGTTAAGGCCCATGGCTCTGCCCTATCTTCGAAGCCTCCCTAATGCTTTATTCCAACAGGATAATGCACGACCGCATGCTGCCCGTACTGTTCTGAACTTCCTTGATACAGAACAGGTGAGACTGTTATCCTGGCTAGCACGTTCTCCTGATCTGTCACCAATTGAGAACGTGTGGTTAATGGTTGCCGAGCGATTGGCATGCCATCACTCACCATCCACTAATGTCGATGAACTTTGGCATAGTGTTGAAGCTGCATGGACTGAGATCCTCATACATGCCATACAATCTTTATTTGACTCCATGCCTAGGCGGAATAATGCTGTCATTGCAGCCAGAGGTGGCTGCTCTGGGCACTGATTCCTCAAGATCTAATTTCCTGTAAAGCTAATCACTTGTTCTTTCCACTATAATGTATATGTCCAATAAATATCGTTCTGTTATTTGCATTCCTTCTTGATGTAGCAATTTTAATGGCCAGTAGTGTATATAGTATATATATATATATATATATATATATATATATATATATATATATATATATATATATATATATATATATATATATATATATATATAAAGATGGTTTTCATAAGAAAAGAATTATTTTTTCCAAAAAAATTAACGTTTGCTTATGAGATAAACTAATTTTAGAGAGTTTCATATTGTTTCGATATAATATAAAAAATAAAACAACAAATATAAAGAGCAAAAAAGCTTAACAATTTAATTTTTTATTGCAGCTCCTAGAAATGTCTCTATTACCAACATAACCTATAACTCAGCTGTTGTCTGCTTTGATGCTCCAAAATATGGAAATATACTAGGGTACGTTCTTAAGTACTATGCACGCGGAAGTGAAGGACATCTTGTCCTGAATATGACAGCTTACGACTCATCTGGAGATTGTTGGACATTACATAATTTGGGTGATAATATTTTTTACAAAGTAGAAATATATGCTTGGAATGAAAACGAAAAAGGACAAAGTACAGAAATTTTTGAATTCCAAACTCTAGAAAATTGTAAGTAATATTTTTTAAATTATTAATCTTACATTCGTTAAAATATTCTAAAGTGTATATGATTTTCATAAAATAAAATTTTTTTATGAAGTGATATTGCAATAACTAACAATTATTTCAATCTTTGAATGGATTGAATGTAACTTTTATAGACTAATTCCTATACAGTTTTCAATGCTAATGAATAAAAATTCTTTTCCACTTGCTGAAATTGTTTTATTTTTTTACATATAAAAATAAGACAAAACTACAATTCAGCAAGGGGTATAATGAAAAACATAGATCTTAAAAAGGTCTATTATTATGTTTTTTTTTTTTTTTACTTACAGCAATATCTACAGTACAAAATTTTAGTTTAGTTCATTTTTGTTTGAAATCATTTATAAGCTACTTTAAATGCAGTGAAGCTTTGAAACGCACTCCCTTAGTAAAAATGAATGGGATTTATAAAAACGGGAAGTTTGTTTGCAACGACATTATTAATAATCACAAATTTTATACTCTGATAGAATGTGAATGAACTAATTTTGAAATACTTAAAAAAAACTGATAAGCACACCTTTTTAGAAAATTCTATACATTCACCATCATGGAATTTTTTTAAAAAAATATTTTCAACATTTTTTTTAAATTATTAAAAGAAACTGAATCAAGTTTGAGTTTTTTGTTGGCTTGAATGCTTATTAGAGAATAAGGAAAAAAAATATCATCTGAAAGAAGTTAAATTCATTTCACTTTGCAAACATGTTTTATATAAAACCATTGTATGAATGTAATTGAAAAGGTTATGTGGCTGAACTATTAAAAATGAGTTGTATAGGCTATTAAAAATAATTCATATACAGAAAAGTTAACGAACGAATTTTTAATAAGATTTATTATTAACTCACAAATTTCAACCCTCAAGTGAATACGTAAGCATTTCACGCTTTGCTAATCTTTGATTTTATGTTTTATTTTTATTTTGTTTATACTTTTATTTTTTACACTATAATTTTTTCTTCGATTTAAAATTTTCGATTTAAATTATTTTCAATTTTTCAGGCGTTTTACTACTTATCAACTTTTGTAGGAATACTTATTTTGCCACAGTAGAATAGCCTTGTTAACATTCTTCAAGAAGGGCATCAAGGCTTCACTGTACACTATATACGCTCACAAATGTAAGACTTTTAAAATTCAGAACCTGCTGGTTAAAAAAAGTAGCATTTTTAAGTTATAAAGTATATTTTATATTTATACATAAAGTAGGTACGCTGTGTGGAAGCTTCTTTTTATTATTTTTAATTTTCTATAATTATATATATTATTGGAAATTTAACCTTTCAATCTTTTTAACTTATTCACAAACAGATTATGAATTAATAGGCATTTTAACAAATTATTAAATAATTAAAATGCCAAATGAATTTTTAAAATTCTTGCCATTTTCCTTCAGCGGTACATTTGATATGATGTCAAAGGAATTTTTATTTTGTGCTAAAATTATTCGTAATCAATTTTTTTCACACACAAGTGCTTTTATTTGTTGTACAATATAAAAATAATAAATAATAATGGGGTTGTAAATATATGAAATTTAAGAAAGTTGATCTGCAGAAAATCTGAAAATCAATTTTCTTTTCTGTTAACTTCTGTTAGTTTTAAGCACTTTTTTCTATTAATGTTATGTTTACTAGAGAGAAACAATTAGCTTGATGCATTTTACTGCTTACTTATTTAAATGAAAATTTCTACGAGTTTTATTCCTCATTAATTTACGTCTACATGTAGTAAATTATACATTTTACTCCCCTAAATTTGATATCTTAATTTGGACAACTGATCGAAAAAGAACTACTACTGTAGTATAAAAAAACTATTTGCACATTGTTTTAAAAGACCAAAGCTTAAATGTTTATACAGAAGCAATTAAACTTGAACTTAAATTAATGCTAATTGGCTGTTACCTAGACTTTAATTTCTCTTTAAGTGATGGTCACACATAGATAATATTAATAACTGCAAATATATGTCATTATATACAACGCACTTTAATAAAGATCTTTTCAATCATAAATAAGAATTAGTTTAGTGAATAAAATGACAATTAATATAGGAATTTAATATACAGAATTGAATCATACCCAAATGCATATATAACTAATTAAATACATGTTTTCCTAATTTAATTTAAACGGATTTATTTGAGTCATGTACTCACATATATTACTTTACTTAGTTCAGATGTGTGTGGTTATAAATGTCGATTTTTAATTAACTTGCAAATGATTTTTAACTTCAATTATAAAACATAAAATAAATCATAAAATGTTTTGTTTCGTTATTTCAAAATGAATAAAAAAATACTTGGTCAGAAACACTCGACTTTAAGGCTGGTTATGTTAAATTTAGTTACGTAATATAAAATTTTTCCTTACAGTTCAATATAAATAAAAGCTCTGCTTTTACTTATAAAATATAGTGCCAATATTTTTAAACATACCTAGTTTATGTGATAGAAAAATTTTAGTAATAAAAAAGAGAGAGAGAGAGTAACGCACACACATATATATATGTGTGTGTGTGTGTGTGTGTGTGTGTGTGTGTGTGTGTGTGTGTGTGTGTGTGTGTGTGTGTGTGTGTGTTAATTTTCCAAATTTCTGTTCTTATTTCTTTTTTTATTTTTATCATAATAAATGCAATGATTTGATTAGGTGCCACAACTTAATAGTGTATAATAATATTTTCCTTATTATGCTTTTCTTTTTAGGGTGCAAGAAAAGTACTTGCGTTTTTGGAAACTGTATTCCTCTTAGTATTGATCCCTGGTTTCAGTGCATTTGTGAAAACGGTTACTATGGTTCTACATGTGAATACTTTGACCCCTGTTCGCACAATCCGTGCGAAAATAACGGAAAATGCTTAAACACCACAAACAACGAATACGTGTGCATTTGCGCTGAAGATTACGAAGGACCTAATTGTAAGTCTTACAATCCGTGCTTACGCAGACAAAACCCTTGTGAAAATGGTGGAACGTGCGAAATGACTACAACAAGAAACACATATGTCTGCATTTGTGCAGAAGGCTTTTACGGTAGGAAGTGTAAATTCAGGGACTTTTGTGCTTCAAATCCGTGCATGAATGGAGCAACTTGTAACGTGACATCCGAAATAGATTTCACATGCATGTGCCCCCCAGGCTTCTCAGGTAGGAATTTATCAGATTATTTTATCAAAATAATTTGAAATATACTTATAAAATGAACCTGCTTTAAGAAGTGTTTTAGGCATTTAGGTTTCTAAGATTAAGGAAATGCCGGAATAATTTTAAACTTTTTGGGAAAAGATTATTGTAATTTCACTCCCAACATTTTGAATAATTAAAGGGTTAAGACTTTTTTATAATTCATTACAGTAATGAATAAAAAACGTATATTTATTTTGATGACTATATATATATATATATAACTAACACATAATATAATATTGCATAATATAATAATTAATTGTTATTACGTGAATAAGATTACGTAATAATTATTAATTATAAGCAATTATTGCGTAAATAATTGCTAATAATTAATTATTGTACATAAATAATCATAATAATTAATTATTATTGCAGATATAACAAACAGCAATATGACAGTTAATTAGCTTGGTATGATTATCACATCCAAAAACAATTAAATTAATCCAAAAATATTCATATTATTATCTAAGGCTTTGTTGAATAGCTGAAATCATAATAAAAATTATTAGTTGTTGGCTATATTCATGATGTAATTATAAATTAATTTAGAAATTATGCAACTATGATAAACATTTAATAGTTATAGATTAATTATGATATCATGTTATTCTATAGCAGTCCTCTGTTAAGCAAGTTGTATATAAAATGTGATATTTCAATAGAAACTAAATTTACTCACTTTTACTCCCTAACCATATGTATAAACTTTCCTTGCATAATTATATTCCGTTTCTTGTTGGGATGAACAAAAAAATATTTAAAATAATCATTTATTTAAGGACTATATTATTTAGAATCATAAAAAAGTCACTTAAAATTCAATTTTCCAAAATTTTCTTTTCAATCACCTGATCATTTTAGCAATACTTCGTCTTTACCCAATAACAAAATAAAATTCTACTCTGAAGTAAATTATTAATAATTTGACTTTTTATTGGAATGTAAATATTCATAAATAAATAATGAAAATTAAAGTTTTTATTATTGATACTTTACTTTTAAAAACATATAAATAAAGTTTTTCAGTCACATAAAGGAAAAATGTTATTGAATAATTTTTTTAACTTATTTGATTATCAGTCATTACAAAAAGTGCTTTTTAAAAAAAAAAAAGTGTGATTACTTACAATTGAAATGGTTATTTTATATGCAATGCAGTTAAAAATTCATAAATTTGGAAGTCAAACTTACGAACTGTAAAAAAGTAAAAATGTATTTCTGTTTTAATATTTAAGATTTAAAAATTTGATTGTAGAACATTTGAATATTAAGTATATAGATTTATGAGTTATAAAGCAAGTGTAGAAACTATAACGGTAACCCATTCAATTTCATGTTTAAAATATTAGTTTAAAGAATTTTTGAAAGCAAAATGACATTCAAAAGTTTTTGTGGTAAAAAATTAAGATACTATTTTCTGTTGTAAAGTTGTAGGAATACCCTTGTCTTTACTATTCGTTATTACAGATTGATTTTTGTAAAATTGTCAACACTTCACATTTATCTTTAATCAGTTATTGCTAAAGGACTTATTGGTACTATTCCTTCAAAATAACTTATCATTTCATATGATTTCATATCAAATTAGGAGATTTAAATCTATTGCTATTCTCTTGTTGTTCTAAATAACATAATAATATTTTGTTTATTCTATCACACTGAAACCATACTATTGATTTTTCAATAACTAATTTAATGAATGTGTAAAAGAAAAGAATTATATATGCACATATTAAAACATACGAGTCATAGCTCTTTGACATTTGCGGTGACTTGCAATTAAGTTTAATTCTTAAGTCAGACTGTTCATAAATAAAAATACAGTTTCTTTTCTGTGAAAACTAGAAAAAAATTAGTAGCAAACTAAAACGAAGAAAAATTGGAGTATTTTATGATAAGTTGGGTTATCAGCGTAATTTAAAAACAAACATAAAATTAGCTTAAACTAGTTAGCATTTTAAGCCATTGCATAAAATTTAAATAAATTATATACAGTGTGATCATAATTAAACTGCAAATTTAAAAACGCTGTAAAAAAAAAGAACCACTGGTCAGAAAGACATGAAATTTCACCAGAATGTACTCCAAGCAGGGGGATTTTGTTTGGCGTGGGGAAAAATTTAGGAAAAAGTGGCCAATAGATGGCGCTGCACAGGTGGCTGTAGGTTAATTACATGAATTCTGACATGAACGATAATCAATTGTGGCTGCAAGCTGAACGTTAAACCAGCTGTGCTTTTGTAAGCCATGCAGATGTTGTGGCACTCTTGGTGTAAAGCCTATTCAGAGCGACAAGGTGGTGCCACATCGAATAGGAAAAAATCGGTTTTTAATTGCCCTGCAGTCAAAAACCGTAGGTAAAGCCAACAATAATTCGGTTTTAAACTGTCCTTAGTCTTCTTCAAGGAATTTTCAATATGGTATCCACCATTTTCTGTTAGGAAGTGTAAACGTAAAACGGTATTTTCCACTGCAGTTTGGAGTGTACCAGTGCTGATGTTGTTAACGTGTTGAGTAATGCGGCATTTCAAATCAACTGAGGTGTCTAGTGGAGCAATGTACACAACATTTTTCAGAAATCTCCAGAGCCAAAAGTCACAGGGAGTGATGTCCGGTGATCGTGGCGGCCAGGGAGTTGGGAAATGTCGGCTGATAATACGGTCATTTCCGAAATGGCGTTGCATCACCATCGACAATTAACGAGAATTCAGGCTACTCAGCATTTTATGCAAGATGTTAATTTGCATATAACCACCTGTGCAGCGCCATCTATAATAATACCCTATGGATCACATTTAACCGTGAGAGGTAGAAAAGAGGAAGGAGAAACTCGTCGAACAAGAACAAGGGCCCTTGATGGTAGATTTAGGTTTACAAGCACTCTTCGCAGACCTCCTGCAGCATGCGGTTCACTGGGTAATGGGTTTGATTCCTATCGATTACCGTGGATGTTCTAAGCTCTTTTTGCTTGTCAATGTGTTGCTGTGTTGTCAGGGCTTACAAGTAGATTCTGCGTGATCAAGCAATACGTGTCATCGCCTCTGATGTCATTTTATATCTGTCTAGGTAGCATATCTCCTAAGACTTTCAAGAATTTATCATATGCAAATTTCCACTAAGAAGAAGCAGCATTTTCTCTTAGTACTGGAAAAAGCCAATTAGAGAAAAATGTATTTTAAAAACGGCCCAGCATTATTGCTTCAAGAATTATCTTGATAAATCATTCGAAACTTTTCGCGACGGCTACGTTGGAGTACATGTACTAGAAATAGGTACATATGTACTTCACATATGGTAAAACAAAAGGAAATTGGTTTGAAACACGATGATTACACGGATATGCTATTACCATGTCGACGTATTTTAATTCCTCTTAACATTTGACATGTTGATCAATGATTGCGAGAAATTAGTTCACATGTCATCTCAAACTGCAATGAAGGATGTTTTATGAAATGCAAGAAATCCACAAATGGAAGAGGGAGTTTTGACTATATTGGAAGCAGCTACTTCCATAAGTACGTGAGTGATGGTATAAGAAATTGATATTTTTTCAGCCAGTGTTATAAGGCGTATTTTATACAGATAACTTATGTCTCCCTACCATGTGCTAAAAGTGCAATCTTTGCGCATATTCAATTATTCCTGCCTGCCAGACTTAGTGCATTGGATGCTGAGGCTGAAGAATAACACTCCACGATTTCCTACTTTAGTATTATTTAGTGATGAGGAAACATTCAGCAAATTCAGGACAGAAGACATTTTTAACATGTATAGTCAACACATGATAATTTTTTTTGGGGGGGGTCTTTGGCATTGTTTGACAGGAAGTTATTTGGTCTGACTGCAATCTCCACTCCAAAATCCCTTATAAGCACTAGCAGATATTTTCATTGAAAGTTTAGGCAGGTATCCTTGATGATTACCTAGTACGTCCTTATATCATACCAGATCGCATAATAGGCTAAACATACCATATCTTTTTATAACAAAGACTTCTCATTTTATTGCCGACTGTTCTGCTCCCCATCCAAATAGATATGTGGCTTATACACGATGCATCTCTTATATACTTTTCCATCACAGTCCGTAATTTCTTGAATATCATCTCGCACGATATATCTCGCACGATGGATAGGGCATGGTGAACTTGTGGCTTGGCCTCCTCGCTCACCGGATCTCAACCCACTAGACCTTTACAGGGTACACATGAAATCTTTAGTAATTAAGTCTCTTGTTGAATCAGCTGATGATCTCGTGGCTAAAATTATTGTTGCTGGGAAAAATATCAGGAATATTCGAGAAGGCGTGACAATCATTCATTTCCCAATGTCAACTGTGCAACGATGTGTAGTTGATATTTTCAGCACTTGCTTTGAGTTTATCACTGAACACTAAATCTGACTGTGCAATCTGTCACTTTTCGAACAGTGCTTTAATTTTGAGTTGAAATTCTATTATTCCTCTTTTCTGCTTTTCAGAATGGAATGTGACCCTATGTTTTTATGCAATTATTACTCTTCTAGATTCATATAATCAATCCTCGTAATTTATAAGAACAATTTAGAATCACCCAGCATATATATTTCATCATTTAACATAACATTGTCACCTTGCATCAATTTTTTAGTTTACCGATTTTAATTTACGAATGAGTAATTTTGTGCTTTAAATTAAATGAGAGTAAAGCAATTATATTTTTATACAATATATTATGAATAATTTCAGTCAAATAAAATGAACTCAAAATTACTTTCTCATAGTATTGATTGATAATTTTTCATTGTCTAGAACTAAAGGCTGAAAACTTTCATAATTTATTTCTGAAATTATTAAAAATGAAATCGTATAAAAACAGAAGCATTTATGTCAAAATATCAGTTTTGAAAAATAATCTAACTGAATTAATAAATTTATTTTGGTTAGTGAAACCCAGTGGTGAGGAACTTCTAATAGGAATAATATACAAATGTTGTGATGTTGTGCATAAAAACTTATACACCGAAGAGAAAAAAAAAACATGATGACCACAGTTGCCATTGGACATTAAGTCCACTATATATGTGGAAGACACCTGATGTAGAGGAAAGGATGCATAACTTGTCACTGAGAATGCGGAACATAATTACTAAGCCTACGAGTGTGTTTCATGGAAAAAAACTGCTGATGTAAATAACTTTATCAAGGAGTAGATTTTGATGCCCTGAAAAACTCAGAATGAGAATTTTCAAAATTTCACAGCTTGTCGATCATTTGCAAGCAGAATTTGTTAATATCTCTTCCGAAAATGACGAAGAGATAGTGGCAGAAGCCGCATAGTTGTACATTTTCACATCATTAACGACACACATGAACGTCAGAAGCTATCTCCTTGGTAGAATAAGATCAGCAACTGGCAATAGAAAATTGACGACCCAATACAATAAAGGCCAAAAAAGAAATATTTCTAAGCACTTGCTTCACTGTTTTTTGTCACTCCCTATCCATGATCTCATATTACCAATATTTATCCTCCGACCTCCTGTGTCATTAACGATTTTTGAAAATCTAACACCATGTAACAACATCTCATCGTCATTCATGTACTTGGCATAAGTACTCGTAACGATATCTCGCGAACAGATAATAGCTGTGCAGTTTCATAGTTTTTTTTTTTTTTTTTTTTCGAATTCTCAGAGTCTTTTGTTTCGAATTATTAGAGATTTTGTTTCAAGTTGTTTTTTGGAAGATGTTCGAGTTCACAGTTTGTTCTCTATCAAAATCGCTTATTAGCAATCGTTCTCATACACGCACACATATAACTATAAGAATCATGCTTTACAGTTTCTGTGACAAGTTACATTATATATTCCTACTGGATAACGTGCCTTCCTTGTCATATTGTGGGCTCACTTCAAATTGCAGTAGGAGAAGGCATAATGTTTTTTTGACTTTTCAATGTACAACTGCAATAAATTTTTTAATTTCCCTTTTGTAAGTTTATTTTAATCAACTCAAATTTGTTATTTTATTTTAATCAACTCAAATTTGTATTATAATATGGAGGAACTTATTTTAAGAAATCAAATAACCGTGATTAATATCCCATTTTAAATTAAAAGCATATATAAATTTTTATTCATATTTCATCATCATATATTTGATATTTCTAATTTCAGGAGACAGATGTGAATTTGACATCGATGAATGTGCATCTAACCCATGTTATAATGAAGCTACATGTATCAATTATATTGGAAATTTTTCCTGTGTTTGTCCTAAGGGTTTCACTGATCAAAGATGTGAAACATCAGGTTGGTGCAATTTATTTCAATACATGATTAAATAATAAAAAGCATGTTTCCTCTCCCTAAAGAATCCACTTACAGATAAATCAATACTGTAAATATAAATAAAAGGGAAATGAATTCAAAATTGCATTCATTCGGTACATTAGATTGAATTCGGTTCAAACAAACAGAATGTGTTTATTACTACAAATTAAATTTATTTATACTAACATTTTTAATGGAAATAAAATTAAAAACATATAACTAATTTGAAATAGGAAGGATCTGAAATTAGTATAAGAATCAGGCATTTAAAAATTTAATCAATTCATTCTGAAAAGGTAAATTAGGAAAATTTAGAATCAAGCTTATATATATAACCAGCAAGCCGTAACTTCCAACTGAAAATGTTTATATAATTTTCAGTGATATCGAAAAATAACGCTATTCACATAGCTTCGTTCAAAACCTATTTTGCTCTATGAAATAAAATCTTACTCATGGATCACAGTTAAAGAAAAATCGTGTGAGGTGTTGAAAGTTTGAAAATTCCTACGACTGATAAATTATCAAATACTTAAGTTTTATTTCCTTTAATCCGTGTTCTATTTATAGGCCGTGTAATGAGAAAAGCATAAGCACATAAGCTGTAAAGGGTGAAAACAAAACTTTAAAAAAATCAAAAAAATGTGGTAATGTAGAAAGAAAGGGAGATCTGTGTGTGTTTATTGTAAATATTTTTCCCTTCTCCCATGAGCGAGGGTTTACTCCCCAGAGTACCTGTGCCTTAACAATCAACATCTGAATCGGATGGTTTCATATCTGCTTAATATATTTCATTTATTTATTTTTAAGAGGGTTACACAATTATTTTACTAAATAATTGATGAGACTCATTAAATTGGGGAGGGAGGTTCTCTCACGGAGACTTTTCAGTGATCGGAACGAAAGCCACTAGTTTTTATTTAACAAATGAAAAAAAATTTTTTTTACATAGCCGGAATTCCAACTTATTATTATGTAAAGAAAATTTAGCTAAGTTTCTTGGTTACAATTGTATAAACAGTTTCTTCGTTAAATATATTTACAAATAATAATCCATAAATGAGATTTGCTTCCTGAGCACTAGTCCATAATGTAAATATTGGCTGTAATAAAACAGACGTAAACAAAACAAACAGTCTGATTTGCTATCCTTGAGAGATGCGATAAATTTAAATTACAATGGCTTGTGTGTGAACATAAGATAATAGCAATAAAGAATAGGTAGTGCATTTATATATGTATAATAATTAACCTTTATAATATATAGAATAATTTGTGTGTATAAAATAATAGATAATTTATAATTACTTTTAAATAAAATAATTAATTTAATAGAATTTACTATTATGTATATATTTTGTAATATTATATTTTCAATAGTAAATTCTTTTATAGAAATTTTTAGTAGAATTCAATTTTTAATATTGATATTTCTTTTTATTAAAATAATTTATGTTTACATTTTTTCGTTACTCGTTGTACAATTATTTTCATTCTGTTAATTCAGGAAAATAGTGAAATTACTGAATTTTCTAGCGCCATCTATGGGTTACTAGGAGAATAAGAGTTCTACTCATAAAATATTTTATTTAGAGTGAATAAATATTCCTTGCATTACATAAGGTATATTAAATATAACAAGCATTAACTTAAATAATTTTAAACGTGCGAGAATTATCGGAATGCTTTATTAAACTCATCAAGAATTATATTTCTTCTCATAACATTATTCATTTATATAATTTATTTAAATAAAGTTTTTAGACTGCATTAAATGATTGCCAAGGCATGTGGCGTCATCTATTGGTCTTTAAAAGAATAACAGTGATATTCATAAAATATTTTATTTAGAATGAAGAAATATTCCTCAGGGTGTAAGTATTATATTCCCCTCTTAGTAAATTCTCGCCAAATCAAGTGCCCTTTGTTTTGATTGTAGTGTTGCCAATTTGAGTTTATGTTTTTATTATAATGTTGCCAAATTCAGTTTTTGCTACTTTCCGGAGTTTTTGGTTGCCAGATTTTGTTTTTCTAGTGTTTAACATCAATTTTACGTCATATATATATATATATATATATATATATATATATATATATATATATATATATATATATATATATATATATATATATATACTTCTTTTCAGTAGCAACAACATTTTTAATTTCACTTCGCATTTTTAGTTTTCAATTTGCTTGTCGCTGTATAAGAGTTCATTTTCTTATTGGATGTAAAGCGCGGCAAATTGAATCCTGTTTTTTTTTCACGTGTATTTTTTATTTCACTTCGGATGTAGCGCGGAATATAAATATTATCTTTTATATTCACATATTTTATTTAGCTGTGGATATAGCGCCGGAATTTCAATCCTGTCTTTTATATTCGTTTTGTATTTCACGTTGTATATTGTGCCAGATTTTAAACTCTGACTTTTATTTCATTTTGTGTTTTGCTGGGTATATAGAGCACCGGACTAAAAATGAAAGTAAGAACTTTATTTTAATTATTTTCAGCAGGGATAGAATTCCTAGAATTGTATGTTAAGTATTTAAATTTCTGATTATAAGCGAAATTATAGAATCGCTCTATTTTTTTGGAATTATTCTAGATTTCTCTACTTTTATGTAGTAATGATTTGTAACATTCTCTCTTAAATCACTGAAACTCATTATATGTAATTTATTTTTAACTAGATGTTATTAAATGTAATTACTTTTGTTACTTTATTTCCTTTAATTTTAATTCTGAAATATTTAAAATGAATCTTTAATCATTTCTTATTACGATAACTGTTTTCTTATACACTGTTAAGTCATGTATTCTAGGGGGTGTTGGTTAAATTGAGCAATTTGAAATCGGGGGGGGGGACACCCCACTATAATTACATGGTTGTTATTGTTTTCTTATGTAGTGTTAGGCTTAGTAATTCGAAATAGGGGAAAACCCCGGTTTCTTACACCGATCGGTACCCATTAAGGGTTGCTACTATTTTCGTCGCCACTTGGCGAAGAAAAAAGTCGCAATGATCACCAATAGAGGGGGATACCCTACTAGTTCCCTTAAAATTTTTATTTTGTATTGATTGCGATTGCATTTGGCGCCATCTAGTGATCACTTGAAGTTTAAAATGTAAGATGATTTGTTTTTTGGAAATTAAATAAATAAATAATAAGGTTAAAATAGCATTTAACTTTAAGTTCATAAGAAAGTGAGGTTATAACGCTATTTAAAAGTTAAAATTATTTTCATTTTAGTCCAATATCTTTTCCAGTAAAATCAATCATTTTCATATAGTTGTTTTAATTAGCTATACTGTTCAGTGCTATTAATTCAGTTTCGTATTCAGTATTTTCAGTTGTTGCGTTGTTACTGATAATGTTTCCATTTTAGTTATTTTTGCTTCGAGCATTACTAAGGTATTTTGTTTTTATTTCAAAGAATTTATTATATTCTTTTGACAAATAATGAAGGTCAACCTTACCTTCATTATTTGCTTTATTGCATTTCGAGTAAGGATGTTCCTCTTCTCATTTAACACAGAGAGGGGTTAGAACGCAATTAACACTACCATATAAAAGAGTTTGCAGTTGTGGTTTGAGTAATTTTACTGTTTTGCACGTATTTTTCACAGTAATGGTAATGAGTAGCAAATGCGTATAGATTCGGGAATTTTTCGAACATCTTTATTCTTTTCCAAGAGAACTTGAAAAAGAATACATCTCAGCCTTATCTTCTCCTTTAAACATTTGTGATACTTTTATAGGAATTAAATTATTTGATTTTATGACATTTTTCATGCCATCAATTTTCTTATCAATAGGGAGCCCCCTTATTACAATTTTATACAGCTTTTTAACATTTTAGCTTATTGGCCAGTGAAAATAGTTTTCGATAAAATATTTGGTTAGCAGTTTATGTTGATCAGGGGGGACTTATCATTAATTTAATAAATTATCCGGCAGATTTTCCTATGATTTCAAAATCAAAATTTTCACTTATTTCATTAAGGAATGTGACCGCGTTTTAATCTACTTATATATAAAGGACAATTTTAAGATGCGGGAATGAATAACACACCTCAAATCTTGAAGTGAGAAGAGGTTAGGTACTTTTTTACATCATTTAAATTAATTACATTGTAAGCAACTTGACTAGGAGTACATATCAGAGTTAATAACGATTTAAATTTATTACAAACCCTGTAATCAAAATTTCATTTGGAAAAATAGCTTTTAATTTGGACTGAGAGCAACACTGAGATTTCATATTAAATTTCAAGACATAATACTAAAAAAATGAAATAGTTAAAACATTACCATATAAATAGAGAAAATGTGCTCACTAAAAGATAGCAAAGAGTACCATACCAATTCAAATTTACGTGAAGATAATATTAAAGGTTAGCATTATATAATATAATATTATGGGGTGATTAATTTTATTCAAATAATTTATTTAAAGTTAGACAAATATTCAAAAGTATTTGTTAATCAATAATTTTGTTGAATATTTTCTTGCTAAAAAATTATTTATTTAATCAGGATTTATAAAATCGAACATGAAATAAGATACCAAATTACATCATGATTCATTCCAAAGATCTAAAGGACTAAAATGTATATAAATTCAAGTCCCTTGCAAAATTTAAATTAATAAATTAATAATTAGACATTAAATTTGACTGAGTAAAAATTTGTATAATATTATTCATGTCTTCCAGTTCAATGTCCTGCCGGAAGAACTGACACAGAAACAGGGGTTTATTATTGGAATTCAACAAATCACACCACAACAGCTGTTTTAAAATGTCCTTTTGGACCCCTGGAGACAGCACCAGATGCATTCGCTTCCAGGGCATGCATACTTGAGAATAACACAGCTTTTTGGGGTCCTGTAAATGCATCTTTGTGCAAAGGAAAAGTAAGACCATAAATTTATGTATTTTATTAAAATACTTCTTTTCTTATAATTCAAATGTAATTATATTATATGAACAAAAGTTCTTGTGTGCGAGTAAATACATTTCAGCCAAATTTTTGTAAATTATCCTTCAAAGCATAAGCATTATATGGACGGACATGATAACACCATCTCTTTACACCAGATACATTCACTCACTTTCAAAAGTTAAGCATGAAGATGTAAAATGAAAAAAAATCAACAATACTGCTTTGATTGACACAAAATTTGGCAGGGAAGTAGCATATATATTTATGCATAAAATAAAATAAATAATTATATACAGAAATGAAAACAATATTACATTTTTATAAGTTATTAGATGATGACATACTGGAGATTTAAACAGAACTGAGTATAAAGTGAAAATAAACAGCATAAAATGAAAAAAAGAAATTAATAGGTTTGTGATCCCCCCTCATCTGTATACAAAGTTTACACCTTGTGACTACGCTTTCAATTAGGTGGTCAACTACCGCAGACTTAAGCAATAGCCATTCTTCTTGTAGAGCAGTTTTCAGCTCAATAAGATTGGCTTGAGGTGGGAAACGTGAAGATACAGCAATGCCGAGAGCATCCTAAAGATTTTCAATGGGATTAAGGTCGGGCGAATATGCTGGCCATGCCATATGCGCAATCCCTTTACTCCCCAGGTAGACATCGACGATGTCAGCTCTATAGGGACGTCCGTTATCGTCCATTAAAGCAAAAATAGGGTTAACTACTGCAGCGTACAATCTCGCAATGGGTTCTAGGACTTCATATCGATACCGGACAGCCGTCACAGAACCCCATTTAAAGATGTGAAGGTCGGTGCTGTATTCTAATGAAATCCCTGTCCATACCATAATGCTTCCGCCTCGGAATGCGTGAAATTTTTAGGCTGATTGCGTGTTCCTTGTTCACGCCATATCCTTATACGATTGTCATCTGACTCCAGAGCAAATCTTGACTCATCAGTAAACATGACATTGCCGCATTCAGAAACAGTCCAATTGACATTTTCCCGGCACCACTTTAATGGTGCCACTCTTGATTGGACGGATAGACAAACACAAACTTAAGGTACCTGATCGTACAGTCCTCTCATATGTAATATTCGGCGTGCAGTAGCTGCAGATATCATCTTACCAATGGATGCTGTAACATAGATGCCACACATGTGTAGGTCGTTCTGCGATTCCGCTTGACTAAAATCGCAATGTATCGATCTTCCGCGGGGTTTGTAACCCTTGGGTGACCAGTAACGGGCCTTCAGCCAATTGTCTGTGTTGTTTGGAATTGTTTCCATAAACGTGAAATTACAGAATGATGAACGCCATAGAAAAGAACAACATCTGAGATCGACTGTCCTGCTTCTATGCGCCCCACAGCAAGCCAGTCCTCAGAATTTTCCATTTGTCTTCTGGAAGTCATAGAAACACGTATGTCTTGAAAACAAATTGTACGAAAGTTTTAAACACCTTCTATCAGCACTTACAATCAACTTCTGTAACCCTTCATATAATGCTGGTATCTTATAAGACTACCCTTTCTGCATATTTCTTGACATGAAAGTGCGATTGGCTGTTACCTAACATATTTGCATACTTCTATCTACCTCTGCAGCGATTTGCATCTTCTTCAATTCTGAGTGGCTTCCGGAAATTAGCATTTTCCTCTCCGTGTTTAGCTTTTGGAAGTGAGTGTATATAAAGAGCTACCAGAATTTTCTAAGCATTCATTAAATATAGTTTTTTTATACAGTACTTCTACACACAGTTAGAAAAACGTTAAAATTGAATAAATTCTTATTTGAAACTAATTATAATTTTTATAAACAATAATAGACAACTTTTATAGAATATATTGTTTACGGATTAAAGATACAATTGAAAAATATATTTGATAGATTACGTTTTTTTTTCTTAAATTTATATGAAAATCAAATTTTTTAAATATCGAAATAACATCTCATACTTCAATTAATTCATGCAAAATATGTCCAAATACGAACTAAAGACAGATATAAGATACTAGAAATAAATGGAATTCATGCGCAACTGTGTATACTATTTTACTTCCAAGATTAGTTACTTAACTAATCAAATTATCAATTTTAAATTGTAGTAAAATGTTTTTATAAATCTCACAAAAAATGTCAGCAAATGAAGTGCTAAGAAAATTAAGTATTAGTGTCTCAAAATTTTATGTTATACTATCCTTTAATAAAAGGGTCATAATATTCTTATTAACAAATGAGGAGAATAGCTTGAATTGTAAAATTCAGTTCTTCTGATATCTCTGTCAGTTTTAATTACATAATTTACTTAAGGGCCGACCGATGGTTGACAGGTTAGCATCCCTTACTTCGAAGCAGTAGGTCCCGGGTTCAAATCCTAATTCATGCGTGGATGATTCTTTCTCTCTTGGTGTTTGTCTTTCTGTATCACTTCACTTTCGGAGAAGATGACACACCCCTTCATCCACTGGGTGTCCCACCATATGAGATGCCAACACTTCGCCCACTATAGAGCTGAATAGGGCAGCCGGGTATAAGGAAAAAAAGGATTTATTTAAGATTGCAAGAACATTTTTTTAATATTTTTTTCATGCTCGCTTATTAAAAAATGTAAACATCACACAAGAGGTATCTGGAAACCTTGCCAAAAGGTAGATTTTGTATATTTCTTGATATATATCTAAAACTAGTTTAATTTAAAAATTTAATTTTTATTTAAAGTAAATTTTCAGCTTGACGTATAGTGAAACAATTTCCACAGCTTTGAATCTACAAATAATTTGGGATTTTCTTGAACAATTTTTATACATTTTAGAACTTTCTCATTCATATATAAAACAGGAATACATTAAGTTGGAGAAAAAGAAATCTACTTATTATTTTTCTTTAGTGATAGATATCTCATAAAGTATTCATCAAACAATTTCAGATTTATGCTCGTCATACTGAAAAATTCTTTTGCTGTTTTATGTTTGGTCCATTCAGTTGTGAGTTGCAAAGTGTTCTAAAAATGAAAGTTAATAAGGAAAAAATTCAGTATATTTTACAGTTTTTCTTTGATAAGAGCGAAAATGCAAACTAGATGGCTGAAATTGTGGAAGGTGTATATTGTCGCGAAGTCAGTTATAGGCAATTTTGATTTCCCTGATTACTTTCAGATATTTTTAATGTTAAAGATGCATTTCATACTGGTAAGCCTGTTATCGAAAATGTCAGTAAAATCACAGAAGTGATGAAAGTTGAACAGCATGCTATCAATCGTAGGAGCTTATGATTGGGCGTAAAACAGTTGCCCAAAGTGAATCTGAAGTATGTTAAAGTTATGAATTTCACGCAAAAATAATGGAATACTTTTTCCCAACATAATATATAATTATTTTAATGAACTATTAAAAAATAAAAATTAATGTCTCCTAATATCAAAGAAAATAAAAGTTTTAGGATCATTCATATCCTTTCTGAAATAAACTGATGAATATGAATAAATATGTTTAATTTTTTAGGGTTTCGTAGTTGCTGATGAATTAGCAGAAGAGCTTCGTTCTATTACAAAAGATCCCCTAAGTTTAAGCACGGAGTCATTAGAAGCTGCTGCACAAGGAATTGAAACAATTTCAAAATATGCTACTCAAGACAAAAAGGTGATAAATTGATTTTTAATTACAGAATTTTTAAAATTAATCATGATAATAAAATAAAATTTGCAAAATTATAAGATTTTTATAGTTTTAGCCAGTTTATTAGCCGTAAGGATGAACAAAATCTTGAAAAAAGAGAAAAACGGGATTCTCTAACGTCTTTTTGTGTCCCTCTCCCCTTTATAAACCCCCATTTGTGAACCCTAAGTAACTTTCGCATGAAAACAGCATGCTTTTTATTTGTTCATTAATTAACAAAAAATATCATAAAAGACACATTCCTTCGATACACTTGCAAGCTTCCTAAGCATGAAAAATATTTAGAATATAGATTTAAGGGAGCATTCTGGTTATGAAAGCACATTGGTAAGTTTTATAATATAGCAGTTATGTATAATAATAGTTATAAAAGTGTAGAAGAATATAAATGACCATCATGACGAATATATAACAAAGGTATGTTTTACATATTTTAAATTGATAACCCGATTTGGGTACTCAAAGTAAGTATATCAGTTTCATCTGGTTAAGTGATAAGTTAAATTGCAATGATAAAACCCAACATTTTTCACACAAATTCTGTCAAATTTTTCGTTTAAGAAACATAATTCATTGACAACTGGTAATTCCTAATATTCAAATTTTTTTGAAAAAATAAAGTAGTACTATTTTTTCCTCAAAACACAATATTGATCATATTAATTATATAACGCTAATTAAAAGCATTGTAATATTCAATTTCTTTCAGAACTTAGAGATTTCCTCGTTCATTTAGTGTGACTACTACATTTAGTGTAATAGCATATGTTTTTAATTGTTCCTCTCGTCAAATTTTGCGAAAAATACACATTTTTATTATCAGAAGTTTTTTTTAGCTATTGGCACTCTAGTATATAACATTGTGTCTTAGTCGCAACGATGCTTCATAATATACTGAGTCTTATTTATAAGATATATATATATATAAATTTTGAAATAAATATGAAACTGAAATGAAATGTACTTAAATATTCTGATATTATTAATCATTACAGTTCGTTTTTAAGAAGTAACGTCACATGTAAAATCTGTAAGTCTAATTATTTCCAAAAAAAGTGTGGTATCTGAAAAGTAATGAATTTGTATCTAAGTAATAACTTTAAGGAAAAGAGATTTTTTAAAAACAAATATGAATGAGAAGCCTATATATATATATATATATATATATATATATATATATATATATATATATATATATATATATATATAGGCTTCTCAACATTACTAAAATTACTAAGGATTTAGATAGTTCTTCAACTTTAAAGTATGTCATAAATTTCTTCGTAGCGTTTTGATTCTTTTTGTGAAGGTGAAGAAAGCTAGGAAAGTAATTGATCATGGAACAGTACAAAGTTAAACTTTTTGTTCAACAAGAATGGGAAACCATACTGTTACAATAATAATAAGAGAATCAAAAATTGAAATCAACAATTTTTCAAAATTGAAAGACAAGTAGGGAAAAAGATTTTGTAAACTAGCAGCTGCTGGAAAATATTCAATTCGGAAAATGATTTAGACAAAAAATTATTATTTTTCAAAAGACGATGTATAACGAGGTTAGAAAGTCTAGAATTTACATTTAAATAGCAAAATTTGTTAAGCCTCAATTGCTGCCGAGACCCAAAAGAAAACATTCGAACTTCAATCATCAAATCACGACTTGTGAAAACAAATGTATAAAAAAAATTTCCCCTAACATTAAAAATGAATTTGTATATACCTAGTGAATGTGGCAATACTGTTTGCTGTTGCTCCAGCATGCTTCCCTGTACCTAGCCCTACGTTGGGCTCTACCAATGACAGTACCAGATTTATGAAAAGATATATATACGAAAAACGATGGTTATAAATGGAGGCTTTGTGATGCTCTCTATATATACTTTGTTTACAATGGTGGGGATTTATTGCGTTTATTCGAGTAAAATGAATTCACTGGCATATTGAATTTTCTAAATAAACCATTTTTAACAAATACTGAGTTTTTTCCAGGAGAAAATTAGAAATGTCAGACAGGCAAAATGGCATCTATCTATTAGAGTAACAGTAAAAATAATTGGATCCAGGTCAACAATGTTAAATTTTGAAACAGCCAGCTATGTCTCCAGACTTCAATCCAATAGAAAATCTATATAGTGACTTAGAAAGAAGAGTTCGGTGATATTTTATCTCATCAATAAAGTTGAAAGCTACCACCGAAAACAAATGCTATAAAATATTCCAAATTTGCTCAAAAAAATAGTTTCATCTTTGAAATGAAAAGTATTGGAAGCATTTAAAAGAAATGTTTCATGCTCGAGCACTTAAAATTTCTCCGTGGCTGAGTGGTCTAAAGCATCACCGCTAATCGCTTGAGAGCGTAGGAGTGTGGGTTCGATTCCAACCATGGCCCTGGGTTATTCTTCTGTGGTTGTACATCTGTCATTGTGCTATTTGTCCTATTATCGACGAAGACTTACAAGCGGATCTCAAGAATCAAGCATACAAGTCTGAATATTTGTAATGTAATAAAAAAAATAATAAATCTTAAAATTTCATATTTTCTATTTTAGCTTTAAAGATTTTACGTAGTCTTGTGTATTGTATTCTGAGTGCCAACTATTTTCAAATAATAAAATATTTACAAATGAATGTTTACAAATTTTTGAATATTTTGCTTATATTTTTAAGACTAATATTTTTCAAACTTTATTTTAATCATTTATTTAAGATATTTTATGGATATATATGGGTAGAAGGTTTAATTTATTTACGAGGAAACTGCTTATTCATAGAATGTAAAAATCTAAGCAATTTTAAACTTTTTTAGATCATTCAGTGAAATTCTTTACAATTTCTAATAATTTAGTTGATTTTTACAGAATTCAAGTTGGTTAAAATAAAACATTTTTATGGAACTCAGAGAATCAAAACTCTTGTTTTATAGAATACATCCAAATGAATTCTGAATGTATGTTAATGTAGACCAGTCAGATGAGAATTCCACTGAAAAAATAAAGTTTGAAATTTTCTAACAAATAGGCTGTAATGAAGTAAAAAAAAAAATTAAAGTCAAAAATCAAAGAATAACAAAATATTTTTATTTTTACCAACTTGGGTTTCTATGTGCAAACATCGTTCTTTCTTAATATTCTGAAAGAAAGGGATGGATTGTCAATAGCCGCAAACAATATGTCAGTAAACAAACAATGTTAGCTTTCCAATATTCGTCATCAACAACATAAATTTGATTAACGATATCGTCGAGAAAATCCCATACCATGTCATAATAATTCAAGACCCAAGACCTCGTGGGCTAGATGATTAAAATAGTGTATTTGGTGATATGTTCACCTGAGAAGTTAACTTGAATCATGTTATTTACACTTCTTGTTATATTAGTTGTTGTTCTAGTTTGTATTAAAATGTTTCGGCCAAACTGTCTCTGACTAAACTCTGAAGCAACATGATCACACCCAGGAGTTTGTTGAATCGGTCTGTAATAATTATATAACCTAGCAAACCTGTTTATAAAAAAAATCTTCGAATATATACTGGCCAAGAATTAGTCGCAAAAACTCCATGGTGTATGGAAAATATATCAGCCGTTGTTACACAACATAACCGTTGATAGAATCCAACGAATTGGTGCTTTGTAAGATCAAAACATCATTTGAGTGAAACTGAACCTCATATGTCCTTAAGATATGCAATGACCCGTGATCACTTATTCTCATTCCCGCTGGACAAGACAAAATCAAAACCTGCAGAATAATTTTGCAGTTTTAATTGCTCCGCAAAATGCATTTGAAAATACATTTCAAAGTTTTGCTTAAAACCTGCAAATTATCCCTGGAAAGTCTGAATTTTATCTATTGAGCGGTCACATGTAATAAAAATCGAAGAACTCAACTGATGATTCAGTTTATGCTACATTTTCCAGAACCGTCAACACGATTCCACGTCTTCACTGTTTAATATCCAAAGAACCATTTATTTATTTTTTCAAAATTACTCATCATGACTTTAACTACATTTTTCAAATACACAACCAGACATTGAAAATGCAGTACCAAGAAGGAGTTGATGTTGACGACACTCGGCAGAGAGTGACAGCAACGAACAATAAGTGATCTGTATTTCAAAATGATATCGATAATACATAACGAGAACAGGGTTGAGTGAGTAGGTTGTAGGACTACCATGGATGGCGATACAGCACCTTTAGGCTCAGAGTCAATGAAAGTACGGATGGTGGTCTGAGGAATGGCTTTCCGTTCCCTGCCAACCATTTGCAAAGTGTGTCTTCTGAAGGAGGCAGTGTCTACAAATGGCGTCTAATCATATCCCAAACGTATTCGATTTGTAAGGGATCTGGCGAACATGGTGACCAGGGAAGCAGCTGTATACCTTGTATGATATGTTGGCTGGTGCGAAAAATGTGTGGTCGGGTGTCATCCAGCTGATAAAGGGCATCGGGCCGTCATAGTGCCGTGAATAAGAATTAAATGTGAATTGGAATCGTACGCAATGACGCCCCAAACTATGATGCCACGCTGTCACGTGGTTGCTCGTTCTAAAATTGTTGGAGGATTGGACCTGTCTCCACATCGACACCACACTCGTGGGCGGTGACTATCATTGAATGAAAAGAAGCGTGACTGATCTGAGAATACGATCCAGTGTCACTCCGTCGTCCACATCACTCTAATCTGACACCCTTCCAAGCGTTGCCTTCTATATTGTATGGCCAACTGCAGTCTCCTTAACGGACACCATGAGCACAGGCCACTAGCAACCAATTGACGGCAAATGGTTCTGTTGAATATGGGAGCATCCAGGGTGTCTAATACATGCTGCAGAATTTTGGTGAACGTGCTTTGCGGTTCTGCCACAGCCTCCGATTGAATACATTGATCCACGTATTCTGACGTCACTCTGGTTCCACCAGCACCCTGTAAACGTTCCACAGTTTTTTGTTCTAACCATCTTCGCCATAGCCGGTGCACTGTGGACGTGTCCATGTGTCTGTCAGCTGCGATTTGCCGTAAAGACCAACCTGCCCTTCGTAAACTCATCTGTCTACCGGAACTGATCTGTCGACGATGGCTTGGCATTCTCTGCAATCACAGGCATCCTTTGCGATGAGAACAAACTTTCAACGATTATTTTTCCAAGCAGGAATAACGGCGTGAATATTACCCACTCTACTGATTCCTCGCTTTATATCTTATCCTACTTGCGTTGGAGAGCTGCGCACTTCATATCCTTTTCATAACTTCCTAAGGTACGTCTTCCCTGAAATTTTTGGATAATTTTGTGGCCATTCCTTCTTGGTGTTAAATTTTCAATGTCGTTCAGTGTATGTGTCTTCTTAAATTTTTCGTTATTGTCTTTCTCCTCACTCTTTTTTAATTTAACAATACCATAAGCCAAACATTGCTTCCATTCTAATGAGGTCTGCGCTCAAATTGGTTTTTATGAACAGTCTTACAATCAAATCCTTCTAGTTCGCTGAAAGTGAGCAATTTCATTGAATCGTACGAATCACTTTCATTGCGAAATTACATGAGCTTCTTATTTTTAGATATTTAATGCAATTTAATGCTAACTGTTGAATAATTTCAAATTATTTTACTTAATTTTAACATTGATTTCATGTACAACACAAACGAAGTTACAATCAAAGTCACTGAAGAGCCGGAAATACAAATCTCCTGACAATGTTTTTAATTTGAATATTTTTACTATTAATTATGAATTTTAATTATTCCTCTTTGTTTTTCCTTTGTTTTTTTCTTTGATTTGCAATGAATCTTAACTTCCTTAAGTTTCTATGCACGTTATCATTTATATGATATTTTTATCTATTCACGAATGAAGCAATTGCAAGACCAAAAAAATATTGTATCTCTTCAGCCTCACGTAGCAAAATTGTTGTTAAAGATAGCAATTTCATTGCATATTCATAAATTTTAGATGTATGTATTAGTACACTAATGTTTTTATACTCAATTTTCTTGTGGAAGAGATAAACGTTCATTCACAGCAATATAAAATATAATATGCGTTATAAAAATTTCTGCATAAATAACAAATTAAATAATAAAAAGATATTCATAGAAAAATTATGTTATATTAGAAATAATAAAGGATTAAATTTTCACAAGAAATTATGAAGACTAGATCTTGAGAAAACATTACTATAATGACTATTTCTGACAGCAATAACCTATTTCTTAGCATTGAATCAAGCACGGATTCAATGGTATGCCTTGATACAGATACTCATGCAGCTTCAACGCGATGTGCTTCACAAGGTTCACCGATTCTAGTGACATGTGAATCGGGAAGAACCAATCGCTTTTTACGATTTACCAGGCATTTTTTGTTGGAAAGAGATCTAGTGAATATGCTGGCCTAGGAAGCAGTGGAACGCACGTCAAGGAAAATTTATACAATGCCATCAATCTACGGACAAGCATTATCCTGCTAAAACTTAGTATTCCACGGGACCAGAACGAAAGGCAAATTGGGCTTTAACATAACCATAATCAATGGCGTAATAAACCATAACCATAATCTATAGAGTGTCATCAATGCAAACAAGAAATGACCAAGACAGTTATTCAATAACACTCTATACCATCATTACAGTTATGAGACAATATGAGATGTCGAATGAAAGCTGATAATATGCATTCTTCACGATGTCGTCTTCACGTTAATTTCACAAAATAAGCTACCATAATATTGTGAACAAGAGTGTTATTTATCTGAAAAAATGACATCATACTACTCTTGTGCCTATTCGAACTTTGATTAAGGGTCTCCTGTCTGTAACATGGCGTGAAAGAGAGCCGAAATCATGTTCGACGAACAAGCAGTCTACGTTGCTGTAAATATTATCAAAATGCTATATAGATACATGTTATTTTACAAATAACTTTAGTTTCTATACATGCTTCATGACGCCGCTTTGTGATCCATTAATGTATGCTTATAAATTCTGTCTTCCGAGCTGTTAGTGATAGAAGGTAGCTCAGATCCCACACATCGTTCCTTATAACTTTCTTGAACCCATCGATTCTGTATTCGTCTAACGATCAGAAAATATCAATACTACGATATAAAAAACTGCAATACAAAGATATGATAAACTACAACCCCGGTGTTATGCAACTCGACGGTTTTCAAAGCCAGAAACATACTGGCAAGCATTTCTTCTTTTTACGCGACGTACTATAGCAATTTGTTATCAAATATCAACGTTCAAATGCAGTTTGTGTATGGAAAAACTGCTTCATAATTTTCTATATTTAACAAATTGTAGTTGTGTCACGACTGTCACGCATTTACACGAATGTGTTAGAAAGCTAATCATTTACATATCACAGTATCTTCTTCCCCCTGTCATAAATTTCATGTCACAATTTTACTAGGTGACCAGTTTAAAAATTGATGTACCAACTTTAATGTCCGTGTATATAATTCCTTTCTGAAATATATTGATTTAGTGTTTTTAATTTATAATTTAATTTTCCTAATAGAGTAAATATTTTATTTCTGTAAATAAATTCATATAAATAAATAAATTCTCCAAATATTATAGTTCAGTGAACAGGAATAAATCTTATTTGATTTTAATACAGAATAAAAAAATTTTATTTTCCTTTTAGCTGGCAGAAGGACTTATTAAAGTAATAAGCAATGTAATGGAAGTCAATGACAGTGTTATACAAAAAGATGAAAATGGAACTTTCAGCACATTCAGTAAATGGTATAAGAAGTTTTTTTTTTTTTTTTTTTTTTTTTTGCTTAATGTATATGATTTTTTTAAAGGAACATAAAATTATTTATATTTTAAAAAACTTAAATGTCAATGTATAAGGAAGGAATGTTAAGTTATAATAAACATTTTTTAGCGTTTCATATGTCATTAGTTGCAAAAAGTGGATTAATGTTAAAAAATATTACTTTAAACTATTGCATAAAATTTTTTCAACTAGAAGTAAGTTTGAAAATAATGAATGCTAATTTCACTTATAGTGTGCATTATTAGTAAGCAAGCAGCATATTATAAAAACAAGTAATTATCACATTTAGTTTATTTTTTCTTATTATCAGTTTTCCTAAAAGCACAATCAATAGTGCTGTTATGAGGTTATGAAAGAGAGCTAATATCCAACTTGGCTGCTTACGTATAGTCGGGATACGCAAGATTGACTAAAAAAGCAACGCCCTACATAATACAGAAATGATTGTGTGATATATATAGTGATAAAAGTAGTAGTTATTTCAGATATCTCATCAGAATCCTCATAAAAATAAAATGCATAAATACGTGGAAATGTTGAATGATTGGGAGTCTCAAGCTTCTAATTAATATATCATTGTTTATTTTCAAATGTACTATGAAGCTCTTTCACGCGACTCGAGATAAACTTCCGGATTTACTCCCACTTGATTAATAAAGAGCTCTGCTCTCATTAAATCTTCTAATTTTCTGCTTTTTAATTGACAATTGAGCAAAATCATCAAAAATAAAGCTATAGATAATCACCAGGCTGTAGAGTAGTTTTTGTTGATAATGATGACTATCACATAATGTTCTGTGTTAGACCCTGCTTCATTATTAGAACAAATCTCATTCACTGCCGCTAAAGCATCGTCTTTGACATCAAACTCAAAATTTTCATACAGCAAAGTTTGAAAATGAGAAAAATTTGCATTTGTGACTATTTTCTTCCATTTTTTGCAAAAACATCTTCGTACCGTTATTTTATAAAATATTAATTATTTTGAGTAATCCTAACCAGTTTTTCAGGAGCATATAGCAAGTCTTTATTTTTTTATGCAAGTGTTTAATGCTTTCAATATTAGGTTATTCTTAGTCTTACTTTGTATAAATTTAACAATTCAGCTATTAAAATAATGACGCCTATCTGAACGCGTAAATCCAGCCAGGAGATAGATATTTCTCAAGTTAATATCCAGAAATAAATTTCTGTCTCACAAATGTTAAGACTGCTTATATTAGGTTTTTACTATTCTTCTTAGATTAGGTAGAAAAGTTTAAAATTACTACTAGGCTGAGTTAATTTAAATTTAATTGCTAAATTTCTAAGTACTTCGGTTGAATAAAAAAATTAAATTGATTTTAAATTTTGTTTTGCAGAAATATTGTAATTCTAATGTAAATTATTCAATAAAACCTTACTTTTAGTAATAATAAAACAAGAATTTAATTTGTTTCAATGAAATAATCATTGGCTGAAAATTTAAAGTATACTAAATACAAAACTTCAATTTTTATTTCCTTTAGTGCTCTTCAAATGGTTGATAAATTTGCATCGAACGTTGAGCTAAAAGCTGGGGAATCGATTAATGTAACCGCTCCAAATATTCACATTCAGTCTGTGGAATGGAGCCCAGAAATCGAAATGGAAAAGGGCGATGAGCCTTACGATCACCTTGAGTTGACAGCACTGAGAAGGAATGACATAGATGAAACAATTATAGCTACTCCTTTCGTTCAAGACCCATCTACGTCTACAAACCATTTAACAACTTCCACAGAAGGTCCACCAACAAGGAAAATGGAAATTCCGGTATGTACGCTATTTAAATTTTGTTTCCTTTCCCCTAACAAATTCAAATATCAGGACCATACTAACCAGGTATGTAAATTGTGTTACGTCACAAGCACCAGTAACAATGGAACTAAAAAATGTGAAAAAAATCTTTAATGATTACAAACCGCTCTTACGTACTGGAGACAGATGCATTGGATCCATAAAATAACACCATGGTGAATAACTGTGTGAGAATTGACATTAATTACACTCGTGTCCATAAATTAAGGATAATGCAAGTTGAGACAAAGAAAGAGACAGAAGCTAAGCAAATGTGACTTATTTGTAAAGTCAATTTATTAAACAAAAGGTAAAGAGCAAAAAAGATGCTATTTGACATCATTAATAAAAATTACGATTTTTACACCCTAGAGAAAATTTCAAAAAAGAACCGATTAACAAAAACCAATGATGGTTGTTATGATGGTTAATACATAGTATGCCCCCCCAGACGATGCAATACAGGCCGTACAAAGCCTAGGTATTCTGAGTATCAAATTATCGTCTGATCTTGGGGAATATTACACCACTCTCATCAAGCAATGCTCTCCGAAGTTCCAGTAGACATGTGTGAGGGGGTTGACAGGCTGATATTCGTCGGCTAAGCATGTCCCACACAGGCTCTATTGGATTCAAGTCCGGTGAGTATGTTAGCCAGTTCATACGGGTAATATCCTCCGATTGACAGCATTCGTCTACAGTGTTTGCACGGTGAGGACGGGCGTTGTCATCCAAAAACAGAAATTCTGTAGACATGGCACCCCGTAACAAACGTACATGTTGTTCCAGAATGACTAACCAATAGATGTGACCAGTCATGGTTGTATTCTGAACATGCAGGTTAGTTCTGGAACCCAGAATAATTCCTCCCCAAACGAGCAATCCTGCACCCCCGTAACGGTGTCGTTCAATGGTGTTCTCTTGGTAGTAACAGGTACCTGGTCCTCTCCATATGAAAGTCCGGCAAGAATCAGACTAAAAGCTAAACCTGGACTCGTCGGAAAACATCACACAAGACCACTGTTGCGGTCTTGTGTGACTCTTGGTGTCCACAATGCATGCTTTCTACTCCAGGTTAACTGCAAGCGACAGTGAGTTACGGTAAGTAGAACACATCTCACAGGCCTACGAACATAAAAACCAATGTGCTCTAAGCGTCTTTCATGGTCTGCCTTGAAACTGTCGTACCGGTAGCTAAAGAGAGCTGACGAGATAGGTCTGATGCTGTGCTCTGTCTGTTTCTTTTGGCAGTAACTGCCAAATACCAGTCCTAATTCGGCATTGTAACTGGGGGGCTACCTGTGCTGTAACGTCTACTCACATTACCATCATCTTGGAACCGTTGCCAACTCTTGGAGATGACACTCTGGGGAATTCTAACTTCCTAGGATACTTTCAGGTGGGTACGTCCACATTCCAGTCGACCGATAATTCTACCACGTGAAACATCATCCAAATGCTTCCTTTGTGTCATAACTATGGAGTTTGTTATTGCATTGAAAGGCTTTTAAAGCGCTTGTGAACAATTTTACTTCTTTGCAACCATTCCTTATATACCCCTCTCTTACACTCTCGTCATTGTGATGTACTATCGGTGCCATCTGGTGGTTTCTTGTAATTTGCATATTATTCTTCAAGATGTGTGTGATAATTCTACATGTGAAATTTTTATTTTAGAGTTCAATTTCTATGTGATTCTGAATTATCTTTAATTTATGGACGTGAAAGTAAATCAATCATAAGGTAATGGGCACGAATTAAATCTCAATCTTTGTCATTACACTTAGTTATTAGGTTGGTGCGTATGAAATGTCGGATTCTTAAGTGATTGTATAAAACTGCATATCTTTCTTCAAAAGCTGTTTATTCAATCAAAGTATGCTCCATTCGCTTCAATACACTTCTCCCAACGAGATTTTAAAGCGTAGATGCCTGTCTTAAAAAAATTTTGGTCTTTAGAATTAATAAACTCTGATATCGAGTTTTTTAGACTGTCTTCATTTTCATAGTGTTTGCCCCTTAAAAACAGCTCTAAATGCTTGAAAAAATGAAAATCGGTCGGCGAGAGATCCGGTGAATAGGGTGGATGCTGCAATGATGAACATACGTTTAACCGATCCAGCTTATTTCGCTCTGTCAGTGCGTGCGGTACCCACTTGTCCATCTTCTTAACCTTGCCAATCTCAGAAAGGTGTCTCAATATCGTTGTATGGTCAACTTTCATCCTGATAGCAAGTTCCCTCGTGGATACGGCTGGATCCGCTTCCACTAGAGCCTTCAGGTCATCATTCTTCACAGACGTTTTGGGTCTTCCGCGCGGCTCATTTTGCAGTGAAAAATCGGCTGTCCGAAATTTTTCGAACCAACGCTGCACTTTCCGATCGTTAACCGTATTCTCCCCAAACGCTTGGTTTATGTTGCGTGCAGCTATTGCAGCACTATTACCAAGTTTGTACTCATATAAGAAAATGACGCGAATGTCGGCAGAATTCATATCGGCAATAAACTCAAAAGAAATAAAAAAAGGGAAGACCTTCGAGAAAACCTATTTTGCTTAAATGAGTCTCTGGCAATGGACAATACGAGTATGAATGAGGTTATGCCAAATACAAAAGTATAACGAAAACAGGGAGGAAAACGTCCGCATGTAAAGAGAATCCGACATTTCATACGCACCAACCTAATACAATTAACCTTTACTGTCGGAAATCATAGCAAAGCATATACTATCTCATATTTTAAAGAAATGAAATACTTAAATGAAACGTATTAATGAAATCATTTCATGTCTTAAATTTACTTGTTAAAATAATTAATTTGATATAAATATTTTACACACAATCGCTTATAACAATTACTTAGTAGAAAATAATATTGTGCAAACTAAAAGAAAAAATAATTACTCATGGCTTACTATAAGCCAAAGGAAGTGCAATTACTGAAAATTTTGGATAATGTCATACTATTAAGTAATTAAGTAAAAAACAGGAAAATCTTGCCTTTCTTAATCTATAATTATAATGATTTATTATGCCGCCCAACTTGTCTAGTGATCAGCGTACCTGATTTTGGACAAGGAGATCCGGGGTTCGAATCCCGGTTCGGGTATGGATGTACTTTCTCTCTCTATCAATCCTTTGTCTTTTTTTTGTATGAATGGATTGTGAATGGTTGCCTACCCAATAAACGGGACCTATGGCATGTATGTACTGAGGAAGTCGAACTCCACACCAAAATATGGTTCAGTTGGAAAAGTGGAGCAGCGCACCCTATGTTGCCAGCCTAGCTGGCACACGACAACAACAACAACAATGATTTATTATGCTATTATATATATATATATATATATATATATATAGTAATTTATAGCAGTTGCATACAACTGTCAGAGAATATAAGAGATTATTAATAAAATGTGCACATTTTATTACAATTATAAGTTGAAATTGTCCATCTATAGCATAAATTTGAACCTTACAATTATTGGTAGTCTTCTGCTTGCTGTTTCCTGTTGAAACTGCCTTATACAAAGGATACTACGAGGTTTTTCAAAATACAGAAAAAGTCTAAGAAATTTGCTACAGACATTTGAGTTTTTAGGTAAATAATTGACTTCAGTGTACGGGTAAAACGAGATAATATTAGTGAATAAATTACTGTGTATTAGATTGCATTTAAAAAATAACTTGAGTACTCTTAAATTTTTTTATATCACATATTACACACATACCATCTCAAAAATTAAATGCAAAATGTCAAGGACATTTCAGTGAAATACAATAAAAATAAAAATTTAGCAATCTGTAAGGATACAACGCTGCTACGTAAAACATAAAAATGATAGCTGACAAGGAGACTTAAAATCGACGGTACGGTAAAAGCTAATATCATAACAAAGGACCAGTTTTTTGTGTTGACCTTTTCCCTTCATAATCTCTTTCCCCTCCCGGTAAAGATACAAAATAAAAACATAAAAAAATATTTAAAATCTTACTAGGATTATGCTAAAATTCTTAAGGCACACGCTTTCAAAAAGTATTTTGGAAAAAAATGAAGGGTCAGACTTAAAAGGAATTTTTTTTCATCTTAACAAAGGACTTTTTACAACACAATTGCAAGTAATTAATAATACAATAAATTTTAGACACAGAACGAAAAATGAAGATGACATTACAATATCACATCGGGCTATATATTAGTTTGTCAAGTATTAAATGGAGCAAAAAATGCACATAATTGAATTCAATTTTTTCCAATAAAAATTTTTTATTTTTAATCAAAGTATGCACCCAGATAAACGATAAACTTTTCCCATTTTAGAGGTAACTCATTTATTCTTTTGCTGCAGCAGCCTGGATCACGGGAGTCGATGAACTCTTGAAACGTCATTTTGACAGCCGATGAGGAACTGAATTTTTTTCCAGATAAAAATTGTTTAAATTTTGATAGAAATGATAGTCAGTGGAGGCAAGGTCTGACGAGTACGGTAGGTGACGGAGAGTTTCCTACTTCAACTGCTGTAGCTTTGACACAGTCATTCATGCGGCGTGTGGTCGAGTGCTGTCATGCAGGAGAAGTGGAATCATCCGATTAACTTATTTTGGCTGTTTAATCGCAAGATTTCTCATTATTTCGTCTAGTTGATAACAGTATACATCCACTGTGATCGATTGGTCAGGTTCCGTAAAGATGTGGTGGATGACACCTGAACTATACTACCCAACAATGACTATCAGCTTCTCTTAATGGATGTCTCATTTCAGACAGTGTTTTGGTGGTTCATCTTCTCCAACCATTATCATTTGTAACCACTTGAATACCGAACACACTATTGATATTGGTGACTGCTTGCCGTGTTGTGGCTCCACGGGGGAACTTTATAATTCATCAACAGACAAATTTAGCTGATTTCCATGGTCTCACTTAATCGCCTATTCAAAAGAAATCGCAAATTTGTTCAAACTGAAATGTGAGTTGAAAAGAAGAAAAGATGTACCTTTCACACAAAAAAAAAAAAAACAATTTTCACAAAATACGGCGTCTAAATGAGGTTATGTACAACTGAAATAAATAATATGAACTTTGCTCCATTTCATACTTGACAACTTAATAATTCTATTTTTAAAACGCGATTAAATAAAGAAAAATGTGTTGGACAACTGTAATCAGCATTTAGAAAGGAAGTAAATTTCGTAATTTACCAAAATCCACACGGGTAATTCTCTTCCGAATAAATAACATGCAGAAAGTTCATAATTAGCTGTAATTCTAATTGGTGTGTCGGCCATACGGTAAATACTGTACCTATCAAATTACAGAGAAATATAACAGTGGATACATTTCCACACAAAAATTGTTAATGAAGAATAACACATGAAAAAAAATTGTTGGGAGGGGTTTTCCAATAATTTACCTCTGCACCAAAAGAAGAGAGGTATAAGAATCAATAAAAATATTTTGCCTATTAGATAAATTGCTTAAGATCACTATTTCTAAAATTATGTTAGTGATAAAACGTATATACACACTACTTTTTGATGTTCTAACATATCAAGAAAATAAAGTATGGATCTTTGAAGATGTTGCATATACCATAATGGTAAAAAGACAATATGGCGGGGTAAAAGTAAGGTATATCATTCCTTGAAAAATGCAGTTCTAGTCAAAACCACAAGCTAGAAGGACAGAAAATAGTCATAGCTAATTAGTACACTGCTAAATATTTTCCATAATTCTTCAAGTTAAAGGTAAAAATTTCATGATCTATATCATGATAATGTATCTTCGCATTCAGCAAAAGTGACAATCGGGTTTTTTTAACATAAGCTCCCTGAAGTGATAGAATATCCATTTTAACCATCTGATCTAGTTGTGAGCGACTTTTAACTAATTTAATCTACAAAAGAATTCACACGAACATTGTTTATATTCCAAAAAAGGAGATTAATATGCTATCGCTATTCCACTGATATACGCTATACGCTGTTCCATCGATTCTCTGAAATTTATGACTTGAGTCAATTAATCTTTGAATATGGTATGAACTTTGAACTTGTATGAGGATATGTATTGATACAATAGGAGACTATATTGAACATGCCTAAAATTTCGGAAATATAAAGATCTAAGTATATTTCAGAAATTTCTGAGTAATTCTCGAACAAGCAATTCAAAAAAAAAAAAAAATACACTTCTGTGTAATGTATATATAGTCTGTTAATTTAAAACAATCACATGAATCAAATTTTTTATATGTGAAAATTAAAATTTCAATTTTCTTAAATAATCATTTAAGTATTCCCCTTTTGAAAACCACAATTTACACTTATTGGTACATATACATACATAGCATCATATAAAATAGCATCCAAAGCTTAAAAGCTAAACTTTTTAGTTGAAATTTGTAAAATTAGTAGTAACTCAGAAGTGTTAAATTGAGAACAAAAATCGAAAGCTCCATTATCTCATTATATAAAATTTTATAACTAATTTTTTATATATTTAAAAAACTTTAAAAAATATTCAATATGAAAAAAGATAAAGAACAAACAAGTTAGGACAAACACATACAATTAATATATTCAATGAAGTAAAATATATATATATATAATCCCCCTATCTTTTTAATATAATAAATAAATCCCCTCCACACACACAATCATATTATAAAAATCATTGATGAATTGTGAGTAAATTAAAAAGTAGGATCTCAATCAATTCGCAAGCATTGAATACCTACATGAAATAATGTTTGTTCAAATAACAATAAAGTAATGAATATTCCTAAAACTGCAAAATAATCATAAATTTATCCTTCTTTGATAACTTTTAATAAATTAAGTTTATGGACACGTATTTATAATGAAAATTATTGACTCAATGATTTCACATCCTTAATAAATATAATTCATAAGACAATTACAGTTGTGGTTAATGCATATATTACATTATAATGAAAAATTATTCCATAATGAAAATATAATAGCAATAGTTTTCCTCTTAGTAGAACTGTATTTTTTCCAGTAACGTACGACATACACAGAAAGAAATTTAAAGCAAATCAAACAATATAAAGGAAAAACAAATTAAAGTGTTTTCAGTTACAAAAATATAAAATAAATTAATGCTACTGAGAATTTTTCGTTATTAATATTAGTAAAATTATACATGCAATATAAAGAAATAGAAAGTCAAAATTAGTAAATGTGTAATTGAAATAATTGGTAAATTTAAAGTTATATTTGAGAAAAATGCCACTATCGGTATACACTATTTCTATTAAATTTTTATAATGAGCTCTAATTTCTATGTATGATATATTTTGCAAGATGTATATATTATAATCTAGTAGAATGCATTACTTTTTGTTAGTTAATTAAGTTTATTTAATTCTAAAATTTATGTAAGAATATTTCTTTCGAACCGTATTGGAATCTGAATCAAAGCAGAAGAGTTTACATATATTTAGGTACTGCAAGTCTCTTCATAAAGTACAAATTGGTTTGAATTTCGCTGCATTGAAATCGTATCTAATTCTTAAAAGTTTAAAGCTTCTTTTTCTATGCCATTCTTTCATGTCCTTTTATGAGCTAAAGTTCTACTGTTTTCCAATGATGGATTGAAATTTTAATCATCAATTATATTATTATCGAGCAATTATTCAAACATTAAAAAAGCAAGAGAAAATTCGGTCATGGAATGAGTGTTTTTTTATTCAATCAATTATATTTCGGGTAATTGATTTTATCAAAATATTATACCAATTTTCAGACCAAATTTACATTTTTATCTGGTGACAAGAATATGATTCATAATTTCTAATTTTGTATTTATTTCAGGATGATATCTGAAAATTAATAATTGTGTAACATGTTTTCTTAATAAATATTTAAATTTGTTTCAAGTATAAATTTGGGATTTCTATCACTTAATGTCTCTTGTCTTTTTAGATACATTAATTTGAGAAACGCGTGTTAAGAAGTTAATAAGCATCAGTGCTTAATTTTTGTTGAAAATGCACAAATATGTCTAGTAATAGGATCTGTCATAACATAAAAATATATTTCTTAGTTGAATTCGCTCAAGTGTGAGTAGCCAACGATATCAATGGAGAACATTTCTGATGGGTCATGAGTATGTGCTAGGGTTTGAAATAAACATTTATTTTGCCTAGATTTCTTCCTGAATTGCAATACTCCACAACGTTTACAAAAGTTTGAAACATTGTCAACAATAATAAATCCAATAATATTGAAAAAGAACTGTTTCTTTTAGATTAAAAGTAGTGGTCAATTTTCTCTTTGTCTACGTATTTAGCTCCTGTAAATCTTAGAATATATCCTAGAAAAATCATTGTTAATAATTGTTCTAGCTTTACATATAGGAGTAAATATTTGATTATTATGTACACCGAGATCACTTTAATACCCAAAATAGATTTGCTTTTGTTTCTCATTTCAAAAATTTTTATGAGCAAAGTAAAGGTTCCTTTGTTCACGAGAATTAATTGTATTTAACAACTTGAGTAAAACTGAAGGCATTGTGAGTGGGAAATAAAAAATTCTTAAAAAGGCTTATCTGCAAATTAACCTTTATTTCAGTAATTTTCGCAGTACTACGACATGAAAATAATAATATAATTTATTTTTCCATTTATTTTATTTTTTATAGTTGGTGCAAGTTTTTGTACCTAAAGAAGCTCTTGAGGAAGCTCATAGGCAAGAAGGAAGTGCTCGAGTCAAATTTGTTCTTTTCTACAATGATAAGCTATTTCAAACTAAAAATCAATCTCCGCAGGTTGAAAATAAATTTACTGATAGAGACAATACTGGAAGAAGGAAGGCAACAGACTCAATGGGTACAAAGACACGAGATAAAGAAAAGGATGACAGTAAGCTTATATGTTTTAAATATAGAAAATTTTATCAAATATAGTAAATTTTTTAAAAAAAGTGCAATTGAATAGTCTAATTTTACTATTAAAATCTCTCTTCATTCTTTTGAGAATAAAGCAGTTTTAATTTAATATAAATATGATTTATAATTTTTAGTCAATTATACTCATTTTATTTCAGAAAAACGCAGATACTGCCACAAACTATTATTTAAATTGTTCACTGTAGCATAGAAAAAATCTTTACGTGTCTTTATATATTTTTCGTATATTTTAAATATATTTTGGGAAATTAAAGTATTTACTCTGCTTGAAAAATATATTTTTCATTATTGGTGTGAATTTGATTAGTCTTCTAACTGCGTGACTTTCGCTAGCGTAGGTGACCTGATGATGCCTGAAACTATTGAAATGATTAAAAAAATATTTTTGAAGCATTCGAATAATTTCTAATTCTCTGATTATTTCAATTAATTCGTCTGTTTGACCATCCGAATTCACTTAAATAAATGTTCCTTAGTAAAATCAGAAAACTGTTCTTAGCGCTATTAAGTATATATATATATATATATATATATATATATATATATATATATATATATATATATATATATATATATATATATATATATATACGTCTGAAAAGAATCACTTATCTTAAACTGGTTCTTCACTTAAATCCGATTTGAATTGCCTTTATTGGCAAATCATCACTTTTATGTTCTACATATTGAACAACTTATACGCAAATTGCTTATTTCAACAATGGTCTTTCACTCTGCAATTATGATTATTTATAAAATACAAAACAATGTATTCCACTATCGATTAATTTGTAAATGTTATTTAATTCCTTTAGCATGCATTGGTTTCTCAGATACAAATTAGCGTAGCATGTTTTACTTAAAACGCTTAATGTATCGCTCAACAGTTAAAATATTGAAATAATTAATTTTATTTTTATATTAAAAATTTACAAATATTTCAGAAAATATTGTAAGGAAGAATAAAAACAAAAATTTTCTATATTATATCTAATTAATAAGTTTTCAATAAAAATACTTTTAACAAAAATGTGTCCATTTACTTTTCTTCTAAAATGATACATCAGAAAGAGAATTTAATGCAGATTTTAATCATTTTTATTGTCATAAGCAGTTTTTGGGTAAAAAATATCTCATAAAGGTAAGCAACTTCACTTTCTTCCTAGTAGCTTTTATATTTTTTCCTATAGTAGTTTTATTATTACTTCAACTAATAAATAGTTATTTAAAATATCTTATATTTTAAATCTAAAATTCATATTAAAAAATAAATATGGAACACGTAAAATTAAAAGTAAGCATAAAGAACTTAAAATACTATATATATATGCATAGAACCATACTTATTTTTTAATATAATGAAAGAAATTTTTCTTCAAAATAATAACTTGAAATCTTTTTGAAGGATTAACTAAAGCATGATTCTCTGTTCATGGTACAAAGCTTGTAACGAATTTTGATAATTCTCATAAAATATTTAAGAAACGGTGAAGGAAAAAGCTATTGCTTTCAATTGTAAGCTTTCATGAAAATTCTTCTCTTCATCTTGACAGGAAGAATTTAGGACATATAAATAGGAATTCTTTGCGTAATCTGAAAAATTAAATCTGTTTTCAAATGTTGATGATATAAATATAATTAGAAAAGAAATATATTCATATTAGCATGAAACACTTTCGCAATCATGAACATAACTTCAACTAATTATGACAAAATGTTTTAGATTAACTGAAGACACTGTGAATCAAAAGAAAATTACTTTCTTCAAGAGGAATTACATCGTTATAAAATGGCAATGTGAACTGCAGAAAAGAATCAGTTCCTTCATACATGCATGCACGCACACAGATATTCATAGATTACATGAATTCATTTACGGAAATACTAAAGTTCTAATATGAAGTTTTTATTATTGATTGTAAAAACAGAGAGAGAGTAAAATAGGAAGAAAAACCTCCTTAAAAAAGCAAGAAATTATTCCAAGCAAATTTATTTATTCAATTATTCAATTAACCATACTGTGTGAGCAAGAATCAAATTACACACACACACATATATATATATATATATATATATATATATATATATATATATATAATTTTTTAAGTAAATGCACATAATTTGAATGATCATAATTGGTAACTTACGCTCTTCGTCATTTTAAAATTTGTACATGACAAATATCATGTTTAATGAATATGATAATGCATGTTGGTATTTATAAATGTTCACTTCAACATATGAATGAATCATTATGTATAAGTGGAAAATTATTTGAGGAATATCTTCAAAATACATTTTTAACGTTGGTTGACATTAGACTCATAAATAACGATAAAATGCTTTAGTTTAAGTACCTAAGTACTAAAGTACATTTAACCAAGGAAAGGTGACAGATATGCACACTCGCTGATTATGTTGAGCGATGCCTCCTTTAAAGTAAATGATCTGTCGCATTAAGTTTCTCAAAAACATGAGACCAATTTTTGATGTTTTTGAGTAATTTTTGAGTTCTTTATTTCTTTTATTTGATTAAGACAAATTCTTTTATTTCTGTTTTAATCTAATGAAAAGTTGTTGAGAATTCTATCCACAGAAATATGTTTTTATGTCTTCCAATAATTCTTCTTTCTATTAAAAAATTTAGTAAATCTCTTACCTATATAACAGGCTATCAGCTCAAGTCTGAGAATAGTAATTTTTCTTAATGTTACAATTCTAGATTCTACCGTTAAGGGTTATTTTTTGCCCTCTGATTGCAAACCTTTGAACACAACAGCTGCATGTTATTTATCACAAGCATCACAAAATAATGCAATTCATGTGTACTTACAAATGTTTTACGTGGTATTTTTACTAATTAATTTTTTTCATGTAATCCAACCATCTCAAAAAGTTCTTTATTATACCATTTGGAACTTCAGAAACTCAGATTAGTTTGGATTTCCAGATTTCTTGAAACGATAACTTTGGAGATAACGTTTCTAAATATGCAAAACCAATGAGATGAAATTATCTGTGAACTTATGACATAATCTGGTCATTAATTCTTGTGAAATTTGAATACTTTGATTGTAAGAAAAAACATTATTCTGTCTCGAAGATCTAAAACAAGTAACACTTGAGGTACTTCATGTCATTTCATTCTTCTTGCAAATTCCAATTTTAGCATTCTTGATGATTTCTGCAGAGAATTTCAAGAATAGTCCAAGCTCATTTTGTGAGTCAACAGAAGTAACATTTGTTCACATAAAAGGATTTATTATGTTTCAGTGTAGCATACTGAAAAGAAGCATTAAAATGATTTTCAATAACAGCTCCTAGCAGAAAATGACTGCAATTTAACCCGAAGACAACTTTACAGTGTTGCAATACTTTGATGATTCTCTTGGATCAACTCTTTCACCATAAAAATTTAAAATATCTTTTTTAAAATCAATATTTGAAAAAGGTTTTTTTTATATCAAAATTAACGCCAGTATTACTTTCTTTAATCTTCATTATTTGGAGGATAATTTTCATCGCCAAATTTAGTTCCCTCATCATGTAATCATTCAGTGATAAATTTTCTTGAGAGACTTACACGATGCATGCACAGCAGATCTCAAAAGAGTAATAATATTACTTCAAGCACTATATGAGGAGAGTAGGAATCTGATCTCTCATAGGAATTTTCTATAATACCGTCTTTTATTCACAATCCTCAAAAATTGAATTATAACCCCAAAAATGTCTATCCCTTTCAAGCTTCCTAATGTTTTATTATCAGCTTTCTCTTCCAGTTAGATCTCTGTTAATGGTTAATTAATTTAAATTCTCCATCCATCGAAATTGGATCTTACATCGGCAGTGTTGTGTTCTATTGACTGTGTGCTTCTGAGATAAATCTTATTGCCTGAATTCTGAATTTTACAAAGATCACTTTTTTCAATGATTTTTAAGTTATATTTGTTGGTTATGGCATTGCTATGAATAAAAAGTGATGTAACAGGATTTTCTTCAATGTAGTTTTCTTGTCTTCTCATCAATAACATCCAAAATGAGTTTATTCAGAAAAAAGACCATAATTTAATTTTAATTAAGTTTTTCCAGCGTACACTTCCCAGCAAAATATGCTCCTCAAGATATAGTTTCTCAACATCATTGTGCTTAATTCCCCTAGTTTTTGACTCATTCTTACGAGAAATCTTCCTTGTTTATGTAATTTGTCAACAAATAGCTTGTTGATAATGACAAGAATTTCACATGCCTGGAAATTTCAATGTATTGGCTGGACAAATATTGAAGGAGAAAGTTTAATGTCTGCAAGATAGAATGGAAAGTTATTCCCCTTTCTCTCCCATGGTGGTAAGGTCATAGGAACGTATGGTTCAAATTAGTTTTCAGATGTATTTAATCCTATGTCTACTATGAAAAAAATGAAGAGCACCTTCTACAATTACAAGGTGCTGATAAATTTAAGACCAATGAATTTTTTAACCTAAGATTCTGATGATTTTATTCTAGAAATTCTTTCTATTATTTTGCATACCAATTTCATTGTGATAATGCTTTAACTTGATTATTTAGACACGATTGATTTAAACGAGAAATTGAAATATGAGAAAAAACTTTGAGAGAACATTTAGAAAAATATCATGATATAAATAATTGAAATATTGATCAACCTTGCAAGAAGGGAAATTGCTGCAGCTTAGTATCCGATTTTGTTTGTAAATTACGAATCGAAGAATAAACTTCTGCACTTTTGCAAAAATAATTAATATTATCCAGGAAATAATAAAAGCATGTAATTTATACATGCTTCTATGCAAAAGCATGTAATTTATACGTTCATTCCAAACGACAAGTGAGAAAATTATAAGGTCAACTAAAAGTATTTCAATTTTGGAAATAAATTCTGAAATGATAAAATCTAGTGAACCTCCTTTACCGACATGGATACAAGATAATCAAAATAAAATTATAATATACTGTCAAGTTAGAAACACAAGAAGTAGCAAAATTGTCAACAGCCAATGAGATTTCAGGTTCTTAAATTTATAAAATTTTATTTAGATATTCAACTGTAATAATAATTTTACTTTGAAATATTTGAAAAATTCATTACATTTTTTTATTATAAGCGGCATTATGCAAATTAAGTAAGAGGTTTCGAATATAACCAAGATAGGTGTAAGATGTAAATCAGTTCCTTTTCCGCCTCTTTGAAAATTTATTTTTCCCATGAAATACAATTGCAATTTTTTTTAATTGGAAAAAGCAAAATTTAAACTTGGTGTTAAGATACATTAAAGCAATGCTTCAGGCTGCCTGTATTTATAGACCAAAACTGCTAACGCGAAGTAATTTTGAGCTTGGGACAAGTGACGAGGGTACACCAACGAACTGTCGCCATACCAACGAGTATTGGGCACAATAAACTTTCAGCTCCAGTGGCTCAGTAGCTTCACGCCGCTTCCCGTAAGCTCAGCAAAGTGAAGCATCATTTGCCACGGGCAGTGGTTGGGAGGGTGACCACGGTGTACTCTCCTTCACTAGGTTGCTGGAACTCTGTGGGTTGGGGACGTGTCCACGTTAATCTGTGACGTCCAAAGTCCTTCCGCTGGTGTTGTTGTTGTTGCACCAGCATGCTTCCCTGTACCTAGCCCTTAGATGGACTTTACCAGTTGGATAGAAGCAGCCGGATGGAGTCTGCGTGATTTTGAAGCAGGGAGCAAGCAGAAGATTCCCAAGACTTGACCTGCCATCCCCAGATGAGCTACCTCACCTGGAGGACATTGCGGCCAGATTTAGAGTGCCCCGGCCGCCTTTAGCGAAAGCAACGGAACAAGTTGCAAAAATATGTGGAATTGCACACTTACAGCAAACATAGAATTACAAATGATGAGAATACAATGTGAAAGAATTACAATGTATGAAAATACAAAGGATTACAAATAATGACTAAAAACACACTGAAAAAAAAAGAATTTGAAGTGGAGCTCATAAATCAAAAACAGTCTATTGAAAAGAGTCCATTAAAATAGGTTGAAGCTGCTAATTGCTTACCAAAGTCTAAGCACTTAGGCTAAGTACTGAAGTCCAAGTACTTAGGCTTGGGATATTAGCAGAGGAGGGTCACTGATGATTCTTCTTGAGCCACGGGAATAAGCACTCTTTATTAATTAGGAAGTCCATTAGTTGGTTTAGTTTTCGTCTAGAGGTCCTGTTAGAGAGTACGGCTCTTTTCCAGTTAATAACCCACTGTTTTGCAGGGGTTGATAAATGCCACGTAGAAGTGAGTGGGCAGACCGTGAGATAGTGTATGGGGTCTCCCTCGTTACCACAGGTACAATTTGGGGTGTCCGTTAGACCCACCCTGTAGAAGTAAGTAGGGAATGGGCCATGGCCTGTCATGAAAAGGATTTCATTCCTGCTCCAATTTAAAGATTTGATGGAAACTGTAGAGATCATGAACTAGACGACCAGTAGATACGTTGGACCAGTTGTCCTGCCATTTCTTCTTGATCCAGTTGTGTAGAGTGTGCTTGACTGAGCAGCGTGGTAGGGGGAGGTCTACACGATGAAGAGAAGAAGAGGCTGCCTCTTTTGCCTCCATGTCAGCTGCCTCATTACCCTCTATTCCAACATGAGCTTTGACCCATAGAAGTTGGATTGAAGGCAAGTCCAGCAGGTAACTTTGAAGTGATCTGACGAGAGGGCTTGATGAAGATGGATTGCAGCTCGATTTGAGAGCTGCCTGGCTGTCAGACCAAATAGTGCCAATGGTGTTCTCTAGCGTGGCAAATTTGACTGCTTCGCCTATGGCCAAAACCTCGGCTTGGAAGACAGAGTTATCTTCTCTCAGCTTTGTTTTCCAGACATGCGTCTTTACTGAATTTTTATAAGCTACAAAAGCTGAGCCGACCCCTTCTTCCAGCTTTGAACCATCTGTGAAAATTTGAAGGGATTCTGCTGGTGGCCATGACATCTGTGCAGTTTCCTTGACAGAGACTCTTTCACTCAGATTAAAGAGACCAGGGTGGAAGAAGTCAATGCTCATTTTATTTTCTAAATCTGATGGTGATGGGAGCGGTGGATCGAGACACTGAATTCCACCTCTGGTGAGTCGTATGTATTTTGTCTCTGCTTCTATTATCAGGTGCAGGGGAGGAAGGCCAGTAATTATCTGAAGAGCGGAGGTGGGTGTTGAGCGAAACGCTCCCGTGATACTAAGAAGAAACCTTCGTTGAATAGATAATAATTTTAGGGCCAATTTATTTGTTAACGAGGCTCCCCAGATTGCTGCTCCGTGGCAAAGCATTCTCTCGGTGATGTTCTTGTACAGTAAAATCCTGTTTTTCTGACAATAACCCCAGTAATTTCCAGCCAGTCTGCGAAGCTTCTCTTGAAGTAATATAGCTTTGTTTCCTTGGGTTACAATATGTTCTTTATAATTCAGCTTCTTGTTCAAAATGACTCCCAGGAGTTTGATGGAGTTTGCCTTTTTCAATCTGTAGTCACCCCATAGAATTTGTGAACCACATTGGAGTTTAGCGACTAACATGAACTTGGTCTTATCAAGTGCGGTATTCAATTTGTTCTTATCAGACCATGATTTGAAGTGAGTGAGAGCTAGTGAGGCTACTCTGCCCAGTTTCTTTTCACTACAAGCGCCTATCACGAAAGTAAAGTCGTCTGCGAAGGCCTGCAAGTGGATATTGCTGCGCTGGTCGATTTCTTTTCCTATTGTGGGCCAGTCAATTTTCAAAGGAGTATCGGCAACTAGATTCCACAGTATCGGGCCACTGCAGGAACCTTGGGGACATCCCACTGTCTGGCTTCGTGTTGCAAGGCCAGCAATCGTAGGTAGGATAAAAAGTATGTCATTTAAATGATTGATTAGAAGCTTAGTGATGTTAGATGGGCTACTGGTTTGACACAATTGTTTCTTTAGTTGAAGGTGATCAATATTATCAAAGGCACCTTTGATGTCTATGGTAATAACTGCTGTATGGAGTTTATCAATTCTGTTGTTCTGTATTTTGTTGGTAAGTAAGAGAAGGGCATCGTCCACAGATCGGCCTTGTCTGAAACCAAACTGGAAGTCACTGAGGAGCCTGTTGGTTTCGAGATGGAAAGTGAAACGTTTCGTCGTCAATTTTTCTAATACCTTCCCAAGCGTGGGGAGGAGGGAAATTGGTCTGTAAGAGTCGATGCTGGATTTGTCCTTACCCTCCTCATGGAACAGAATTATAAGACCAACCTTAAGGCAACGAGGGAAGTAAGATAGCTCCAGGCATTTATTGAAGAAAGAGAGGAGAATATTTGGGAAAGAGCTGTGGATAGTTTGGATAACAATGTTATCAATTCCATCGTAACCAGGGGCTTTGCCTTTTTTAATGAATTGATGGTTCTTTCTACTTCATGGCTGCTGAATGGAACGTCATTGTTGGAGCTGATGGTGGGGTGTAAAGAATGGCTGGAAGTCGTCGGGAAAAGCCTTTCAAGAATATCTTGAGCTATGTTGAGTTCTGAACCCAAGGGGGTTCTATGGCTGTCAACGAAGAGATATGCTGGTGGGACTGTCTTTTTGAAGACAACCTTGTAGATTTTTCCATATGGGTCCTTGGCTGAGCTGCAAAATTCCTTCCATGCCTTCTTTTTGCTAATCTGATTTGTTTGAAGTATGCGGCTCTTTTTGTCTTATATATCTTGTAATATTTCTCTTTTTCTGGAGAGGAAGAGGATTGATAACGCCTTCTCAGTGCTCTTAATTGTTTCCTTTCCATATGGAGTGTTAGTAACCACCAGGTGGGAGTTCTGGTCTCATAACTTTGAGTTTTAAGTTTAAAGCTGGAGGAGCAGCAGGAGGTAATAGCTTTCTGGAGAGAGATTGTTGCTCTTTCTAGATCGGCAGTGTTATTGCAAGTTGGGCGCTCCGTGGCTGAGTGGTCTAAAGCATCACCGCTAATCGCTTGAGAGCGTAGAAGTGTGGGTTCGATTCCCACCATGGCCCTGGGTGTTTTCTTCGTTATTCTTCTGTGGTTGTACATCTGTCATTGTGCTATTTGTCCTATTATCGACGAAGACTTACAAGTGGATCTCAAGAATCAAGCATACAAGTCTGAATATATGTAATGTAATAAATAAATAAAAATAAATAAAATATTATTGCAAGTTGAAATTGTGTGGGAGAGGTCTGGAATAAGTGGTTTCAGAAGATGATGAAACTTTCCGTGGCCACCGAACTTCGTTTTAAAACGCTTAAACTGGAAGGTGGGGTGTTGTTGTTGTTGCACCGGCATACTTCCCTGTACCTAGCCCTTAGATGGACTTTACCAGTTGGATGGAAGGTGGGGTGTGGCGTGGATGTGGAGAGGAGGGTGCCAGCTCAGATGTGTCCTCGTCACCTGACCGTGGATCAAAATTACGAGGCACCTTAATAGAGCAAAGTCGTACTTTCACCCTCGTGGTGCTCTGATCCAAAACGAAAGACGCTCTCTATTGACTTAAATTCGCATAGCCAACGGCATAGCGAGCTTTGCTTGTCCAAGTGTCATATGCAACAACAACAACATAAACATTCGACTGAAGTAGATCCTCTCAGCACGACGTTCTTCAGTTGGCTTATGTATTGACCCCTTTATCTCAGAGAGCTACAATACTTGATGTTTTGAAATGTCGAACACACAGTTAGATTTTAGGTCTAAAATTGTGGACTGCAGTAAAAGTTTAAATTAAGAAAGTGAAAGGTCGTCATCTTCGCTGAACTCGTCTAGGACATGTTTTATTTTTTATTACAAATATTAGATGATTTTATTAAATGTCCTGCTTTTTTGTAGCTCTTATTATGGTAAACTTGCCTATTTATTTCCATTTATTTCACAAACAGATACTTCACTTCATAAAATTTGCTTAAGTATTTAAAGTTCTGTATACATGAATTTATCTTGACGGAAATCAAATATCATTATGATGATGCAATGTAGAAAATTATTTTTGTGAAGGAAATGAGAAATTATTTTTGTTACCACTGAATTAAAAAAAAATTGGCACTTATATTCGAATAAAAATCTTTCCAGTTGCTACATAAGGTAATCGTAAAATATTAGATTTTGAATATTGATTTTAATTTATTTATTCAAAATATTCATTTTTGAAATTCAAATTATTTGAGCTTTAAATAACAATTTTGCGTATATAGAGATTTTATACACATAATTAGATTCACTTTCAAAAGTTGAACAGAAAGAATCTTGGTTTTCGTTAACCACTATGAATTGGAGTGGCAGCAATTCAACTGCAAAAGTAAGTGTATGCAAATGTTATGTAACTACTAGAGTTGACTTCGTATCAAAATTATATACAAAATGTGCTGTCTTATAAGAAACGAGCATCAAGTGTGGTTAAAGGAGTGCCTATGAAAGGTATTTAAAACGTTGATACAATTTTTTTCAATCTAGAACATGTTTTGATACTTTGAAGATGCATTGTACATTCTTGGTACTAATAGGTTGTTGGACATAATCAAGTAAGATAAACAAAAGTATGCTTTTTTATCATTCGGTGTTTTTTATCTAGTTATTTTACGATTGTCTCCTTTAGCTCTCTATTGAAACAATTATAAACCAGCCAAACTGTTGTTCAAAAACCTGCATATAATATTCCAAGATGGTATTATATATACATAATTATGTAATTTACAAGGTAATTAATATATACACACTACATAATTTAACTTATTATGTTTTATAAAGAACATGTGTGAATTTTCAGATTCAGTTAGCTGTTTTTAACATATAAGAATATTTCTCAGCACGACCTGTAAATATCACTTTTGATTTTTACTGTAAAGACGCATTCGTACAGCATTTTTATGGCTATTCCGAGACGAAGTGTACTGCAGAAGCTTTTTATCTTTGAAGTGGTGAAGTTGCTATCATTTTTATGGCCAGTAAGAAATTACTTCTTCTTTTTCTGTGGTTTTTCTAAGTTCTTAAAGTGAAACATTAAACAAAACTTCCTTAAAATACACAGAAAGAAATTCAATCTTAAAGATCAAAATAGTTTCATTCCCGGTCTTGAGCAAGCTGACGTAATATCTGTTCCTGTATTGCAACAAAGCTTCCGGAACTATAATTTATAGAAATGACTAAATATCAAAGCAAACAAACCAATGACTGATTGTTGAAAGAAATTCATACAAGATTTCGGATCTCTCGTTAAAATTGATTCTAATGTCAGAAAATAACTTTATACCAGACCTTAATTTAGTTTAAAATATTCAATGTGAATTCTGTATGTTATGAAAACATACTTGCTAAATCAACGAGGAATTCAATGATTATACATTCCTCACATTAACTGCAAGCTTTCTTATTTATAAGATCCTATTTAATATTCAAACTTCATTTCAAGGTATGCATTTATAAACATTTTTGCTAAAATTAATTACAAGCATATTTTGTACAATCTATTTCATGTATTGATAGCTTTGTAATATAATTGAATTCCATAATTTTTTTTTATTTTCAGAAGTTCCTGTTCTTCAAATAAGTGTTGGTAATGTGTCGTTTAAAAATCTCCACAAACCACTAATTTTTGTCGTCCCATTAAAGACTAATAAAATTCCAACTTGTGTCTATTTAGATGAATTAGGTATGTTTTCTTCTTTTATATAAAACATTTTTGTTTATCAAATAAAATTATCTTTTAAAATACATTAAAATGAGAAAGATAGAATGTTTCTACAAGGATAAAATTAGTAGATTTATATAAGTTGAAATTTTTTACAGTACAGGATGTTTGAAAAATGGAAATAATAAGTCTACAGGATAAATTCATCATGTACACAAGTTTTAGTATATAAAACAATTTCCTCTATAAATTCTATTCTTAAACTTTGATATACTAGAAACTAGAAAAACACGATATTACTTCATTAATGTTGTTTCAACTTGTTAGAAAACTGTTTTTAAATTCCAAAAATATTCAAGGTATTAAATACTAATGTAAAATAAAGCTTGATTATATATTGTTGACTCATCAATTCTCTATACAACTTTACAAATATCCATATACAATGTATAAGTCTCTTTTTGATATTATATATGGGTAAATAGTTTTCTAAAAATTATTGTATGGACATCTAAATTTTTATTCAAAAAGCATAAATTTATATGCAGTTACCTAAATGAAATTAATTTACCAGTGACTTCACACAAATCAAATTTCTTTTAAATGATACCATATATTTTTGAATGAAAAATTGCCCAAAATATTATAAGAACAATAAGCTAAGAACATACTAAATTCTTTGTTTTCTAGAAGTCGTTGAAAGAAATGAAATAATGTACAGCACATAAATCCATGATTTCAGTAATCAATATATACCTTGTCTTCAGAACTCCAAAAAAACCACTTTTAATATCTATTAAAATAATTCCTACATATTATATGGTGCAGCATGTCCACTTTTGGACCTTGGACCATAAAACCCAACCAACCAACCTACATATTATATTAACTTTTCAATGTTGTCGTGTGCCAGATGGAGCAGCGCACCCCATAATGCCAGCCTACTTTTCCAACTGAACCATATTTAGGGGTTGAGTCCGACTTTTTCAGAACACACATGCCATAGGGACCCGTTTATAGGGTAGACAACCATTCACAACCCATTCATATAAGGAAGGGACAAAGACAGGATATAGAGAGAAAGTACATCCATGCCCGAACCGGAATTCAAACCCAGGACCTTCCTATCCATAGTCATGCACGCTGACCACGAGACAAGTTGGGCGGTGAAATTTTCAATAATTTTTACTTTTTCTTGATAGTTTATTGGTTTTTTAAGATAGATATAATATAGTACAGCAATTAAAGGAATAATTCTGACCACTAGTGTGTTCATTTACCGCTGTCCAATTTAAATCTGAAGAATGTAGCGATCATTTAATGACTCCCATTTTTTAATAAATAAGTATTTCAATGTGAATGAGTTTAGAACATGATTTCATAAAAACTCGTTGAAATTTTTGCATCTATTCATCTCTTTGATCCTGGCTACGCGCATGTTACTTGCAACTCACTGTGGCCAAGTGTCAGGACCACTCTTTTCGGAGATAATGGCCACACAACGGGAGTTGCATTGATGTCCCATCTATCTCCTGTTTCACGTCTGTCCGGTTGAGTGAGTGGGAGCTTTCCGATTTTCCTCCCTTGCGAGGTATGAATACGACCACCTATCCATGAGGAGTCGTCCTCGAAGGCAAATACGCAGTGGGAGCTTAAAAAAGCTTTACAATAGCTTTCATTTACTGGGCTGTCCACTATGCAAGGCCTAAGCATGTGCTACTTGGCCCATATAAAGGCATGTTAATGGGAGTTGTGTATGTTAAAGTAACCACAGCCTAATGTGTTCTCATGTGATATGGTAGTTTGAGAATAATATATATAACTTTTGATATCTGACACTTATCAGATGTCGACATCGTCATTTGATTGTTCAAAATAATGAACAAATTGTTGTATTTAACGATTTTAAGTTAGCAGAAATAGATAGCTAGAAATAACATTGGAAAAAAATGTCAAATTATTTGAAAAAATTTGGTTTGTGTGTGTAAAAATTAATTCGTTTCATTTGGATAATTATTTTTTAATCTAAAAATTCACTATAAGGAAAAGTACTTCAGAAACAATGTATAAAATCGTATAAATACTAAAACTGTAGTTAAAAGTAACTCTATTGTACTCTAAAGTATGCTTTGTATTAGTGATTATCTCTCACAGAACTATGGAAATATAATCTTACGTTAGTATAATTTTTTTCAGTCAACGAGTGGTCATCAGAAGGATTGACAACAAATTATACAGATTCCAAGGTTATCTGTAAATCTTCCCATATGACAGCATTTTCTGTTCTATTGGTAATATTTCTTTTTATTTCATTAGATTCATATTCTAATTTAATATTACATATACACTTAGGATTTTTACTTGTGTTTCTCAATTTTACTGAAGTAAAATTTCATTCTTACAAACAAATTCCAGTTTTATACCTCTTAATAAATTGAATAGTCTAATATATAAATTTAAGCAATATATGAACATATACAGCGTAAACAAATGCAAAAATACTAGACCTACACATTTTCATAATGTTCAAAAAATATTTCTTATGCTAATAAAATTCTTATTCTTTTTATACATATACAGAAAACTAATTTCAGATATTTTTTATGCATTTATAATATCCACTTGCTTAAAAATACTTTATTTTTCGATATTTAATGCAAACTAGCTATATTGACTAAACTTATTTGAGATGTTTTAGTCAATTTTGAATATATCTCTGATTTTAATTCCTAAATAAATTATTTATAGTAGTTTTAACTTATAAAATTTAGAATATTTGAATAAGTAAAAGAAAATGACTACATAAACTACTTAAATTATGAATCCAAAACACAAGTTATTTTCACACAGAGTTCATAAATATAATACATAAATCATTAAGAGTTCAAAATTAATTAGAACGATTTCCAACCAACGAGATTATATATATATATATATATATATATATATATATATATATATATATATATATATATATATATATATATAATGCTATTATAGAATAGCAGTTAAAAACACACCCATTTTATTTCCTATTAGCGTTACAGAATTTTGAATGTACGGAAATACATTTGGTATTCTTCATTTAAATACTCCTTTACTGCAGAATTTTAATTTTTCGGAAAACAAGAAGCAATCAAATATAAAGTTGAGCAAAGTAAACTATTTAGAAACTAAAAAAAAATGAACGAAATAAGTGAAAAATACGAAATTTAAAGGAATTATAAATCTTAAAAAAGCAGGCAATCAATTATTGCCAAACAACTAACGCTGCATTACAATGCAACCAAATTTCTGCTAGACCATTGGTTGAATGATCATATTTATTTATTTATTTTATTACATTACATATATTCAGACTTGTATGCTTGATTCTTGAGATCCGCTTGTAAGTCTTCGTCGATAATAGGACAAATAGCACAATGACAGATGTACAATCACAGAAGAATAACGAAGAAAACACCCAGGGCCACGGTGGGAATCGAACCCACACTCCTACGCTCTCAAGCGATTAGCGGTGATGCTTTAGACCACTCAGCCACGGTGCGCCCTTGAATGATCAATATTATAAACTCTAATTATACAACTCTTAATTTTATTCGTTACGTCAGTCTGGTTTTTAGTAATTTTTGTTCATTTTAAACAGTAATTTCCAATGCAATTAACTTTTGTTTGAAAAAAGGTGGGATGAAAAACTAATTGACGAATTATACAAAATCCGATAATTTTGAATATTTTCGGGTGCTTTAACAATTTCAAGACCATTTGACCTCTCATACAAGCTTATTTTGGGAACAGGCCTCATTTTTATATCTCGATATTTAGGTTTAATTACATAAAAAACAGGAAGCTTGAAATAAGATGTCTCGGATATGTAATCCCAAGTGACTTATCTGGCTGAATCAGACAAAGTTACATGCACAAGTACGATATGCGTATCTTAACTTTTTGCACTCAAATTTATCAGTGTTTTTCATAATATTATCGAAATAAAATGATTGATTAAAATTCGTTTTGTTGATATGTTTTTCTGATAAAATCATGACACTGAAGTTAGAAACAGAATGGCATACTGATATTCACTTTCACTAAAATCTTAGCTAGCAGTAGTAAACGCTTGCATAAGTAAGTTGTATGAGTGCTTTTCGTGTTAAAGTAAGATTTAAAAAATAAAATAAATGAATGATCTTTCCTCCGCTTAACAGGGCCCTTAATTTCAAAGAATACAAATCTCAAAAGCAGCAATATAGATAGCTATTAAATGCTGGAATCAGAACCTACAATATTTGTCTAGAAGACAATCACACAAGCAGTTTTTTCTTCATCAAAGCTCTTCTGAATGAGTTTTAGTGGGCAGAATTACTGAGAATGGAACTACATAGTCGGATGCCTGTGAGAAAACCACTCATGTGTACCCGACATGCAAATATGTTTGACATGGTATCTGGAAGAGAGGAAAGACATCTGAATATTAGAAATGGATAAGGTGGTCAGATGAATCCTGCTACACTTTATTTTTGTTAGAGACGTCGATATTTGAGGCGTAGAATCTTTCGAGAAACCTCTAAAGTCATAAATCCATCTTTCCTTCCTCACACTGCTGTGCAAGGGGTCTTGTGGTAATATGTTACACATCATATTTTGCCGATGTGGAAATGGTGCCCTGGTGTTGCTCGAGAGTAAAAAGTAGTCATGAGATAGATATGCTAGCAGATAAAATGCACCCTTCAATATTGCCTTTTTACTCCGATGGTGATGCATACTTCATGGACAATAATGAAACTACATCATTCTAGCAATGTTCAAAATGCGTTCGCTATACATCAACCTGACTTCCAAAACTTACTCTTGCCACCACCGAGCACAGATCTTAATTCCATAGAAAATGTAGTTAATGTGGTTCAAAGCATTGCGTTTGACAGCACTTTTCTGTTCCATCTAATCTACAGGATGTAAAAAGGATCATAGGTAATGCATGGTATTCTCTGGGCATAAATGTACTCACTCCAAAAGCATGCAGACTTGATACCCAAACAAATAAGAACTGTTACCCGTGCGTGGTGGTCCAATAAAATATTAATCTTGGAATTATGATTCATTGGAGGGGGTCAGTATGTGTATTAGAGATGGCAAACAATGAATGAATATTTTTTAAATGACACTAATTCTATGAATGAACTTGCTTCTTTATGCTCTCCATTTTGATTCTGACTGTCCTTTTATAGTTCACTAAAAACAAATGGTTAAACATATACAAATAGTAATTTAAAACAATTGTTATATATCAATATATGTTTATTCTTTTACTTCATCAAACCAAGTACAAATCATTTGATTTTAATAAAAAAAATTTCAGAATTTTAAGCTTCACATTTCTTATTGATACAATTTTTGCTAATGTTACATTGAGGTTAAAGCAAATGTCTTCCTTGAGAATTACACTTATTATTGAATATGCAATAAATACATCCAACTATTAGTTTTAATGTATTTCCCTCTGCACTATAAATAAAACAAATTCATATTGTGCTTAAAATATAATGTTGTATATGTTTTTATTTACTTTATACTATTCTATAAAAATATTCAAACTTTCTATTCATTTTTAGGATTTAAATCCAGATATCAAAGTAGGGGAAACACATGAAGTTATTTTATCTATGATATCATACATAGGAAGCGTATTCTCCATATTAGGACTTACCCTTACATTGATAACATATCTGTTATTTGGGTAAGTAGAGATATTTAATAACTATTTCAGTAGTTAAATTATGCAATATATTTATTTTAAGAAACATGTCATTTAAATAATATTTTTTAGAATTTAATGTTCATTTATTGAAAATTTTATTAAGAATATATAATTTTATTACTCACGTGTGTTGTCCTACCTCTAAATATTTGTTGTTAATTAATATAAAACAATATAAAAGAGAAGAAAACATTTTATGTTTATACAAATGAGAAAGATTTTAGAGGAGATAACACAAAAATCAACGAAGATAATAAAAATTAATGCTTGCATTTCTCATAAAACTATATATATAATGAACAAGTGATTGCGAATTGCATGATAGGATTTTAGACAATAAGAAATTTGCTTAGGTGGGCATTAATTTCTTTTCAAAGATTTCATTGAATAATTGCTTAACAGATATTATTATTACTAATAGAATAAAATTAAAATTAAAGGGGAATCACAAGAGATAGTTTATTACGTCACGATCATTTATGAGCTAAGCTGTTTGTTTTCACTTTCGATTTCTGATAAAAGGTTTCTCACTGAGGTTTTATGCTGTCGCCTTTCATGGGCAATTAAGAGAAGTAAATGATACGGATTTAATGTTTCGGCTTAGAATGATTAATTAGTGGTAGAAAGGGATAATTTTTGAACAGCTCTGGACTAGTTAAAATTAATTATTTCATAATGAGGATAAATTGGAATATTTTGAACTTCATTAAAAACTGGTAGCAAACTATGCTTATGAAGCGCGTATTCAAAAATGTCACTTCTATTCTCAGGGGTTTCCATTATTTGATAACCACCTGTATTTATTCAGTATAAATGCAAAGTTCGTTAAGAATATATTCGGAAAAATAAAAATTTTAGCGATTAAAATTAAAGAAAAATTCATGCTTGTAAATAAATATGAATTCTTTTTTGGATACAGATTCACACACAAACACACTAAAATAAAAATTATCAAAAATCTTCCTTCTCCGTAGTAAAGTGTTTAAAGAAATAATTCCAACTTTCAACTTTATTTATACCTTTCTGATAAGTTTAACAGATACTTTTTTATAAAAATGTTTTTATAAGTACAAAACGAGATAAATGCTTATACGAATTTTTTAAGAAATCATGGGAACGGAATACGGAATTTTTTGCTAAACTTTGCTACTATTTTTTAATATTTAAAATGCAGCAATATATCTAGTCTTATTAAAAACACTGTTTCTTTCAAAAGTGATATTTTTCCAAATAAAAAAGAATAATAAAAGTGAAAATAATAAATTTTTGTGATTTTTACAAAAGTTAATTATTTTAGAAATAATTGCAAAACAATCGAACAAGAACAATAGAAATGGATGAAAAAAATTTTTTTCTTAAGCCGAAATAAGTATTCTTGAGCATAATTTGGATAAAATTTTCCGATTTATGCTCAAGAATATTCATCTGTTTTCTTTTTAGAAGAAAGAATGATTGCGTGTATTCATACTAACATGTACATAAGTATCAATCAAAATATAAAAAATAAAAGTTCTAAATGAATGTATACTTTATACATTTTTAACTGGGTTTCTATTTTTAAAATATTTTACTCTCCATGACACTGCAGCCAAAAGTTGAAAAGAATAAAGTTCTATGATATATACGTAATTTAAAAAAGAAAGACCAATTATTAGTAAGAAAAAATGCAAATGCTCATCTAACATTAAAAGATTTTTTTTATTTTAAAAATTAAGTTATTTCAGGAACTTTAACTAAATTTGTGAAATATTCTACTTTAAATGTTTAGAAAGTAACTTTTTAAATATCTCTTTCCCAGGTGCTTAAATCAAGATCGTCCTGGAAAGATCTTATCGAATTTGTGTTTCTCTCTCCTAATGTTGAATGTCACATTCGTGTGCTTAGCAGTGGAACCCAAAGTTGGAGGAACCGCATGTGCAGTCATTGGACTTTGTCTACATTATTTTGTGTTAACATCATTATCTTGGATGTGTGTCGAGGCTGTAAATATGTATCAACTATTGGTTCATGTGTTTGCTACTTCAGAAACACATTTCCTGCTGAAGAGATGTCTTATTGCGTGGGGTATGTAATACTTTCCTCATAGCTTTGTATTTTTCTGATGAAATGTTTCGTCGTTCATTATGAAATCGGCAACCAAAGCTAATAAGAATTTAGTAAAAATACGATAATTATGAAAAGAAGAAATTAAATAAAAATTATAAACATTGAGAAAACCATAGACTCGGTTGCAAATATGAATTTGCTTAGATTTCCCCCATATTATTAATGAACATATTTGGAAGAATGTATTATTTACACTTACTCGCAAATGCTTAATACTCTCGTGATCTTATTTCTCTTCGTAATTTTGCCTTAAAAGACTAACTATTATCAACGTTAATTTCCTGTTAGAAAACTATATCCTTTCAAATGTATGAAATCAGGTAAATTAAGATAAATTTAAAAAATCATTAAAAATATACTTAAAAATTGCCTATTTTTCTCTTGAATTGTCAAAGAATCAGATTTTTTATGATAAAAGAAAGTATGTCTCCACTAGATGTTGGCTTACAAAATATTTTTTCGTATTTATTGAAATGGCATTTCTTTTTTATAATATTAGTGTTTGCAAAAGAAAAGAATCACACGTCAAGATAACTATTCAAAAGGCTTACGATATGCTTGATTATGAAATGCATCTGAATCTACTCGACATGCTCATTCAGGGACAGACCTTTGCTTAGTTTAACTAAACCCGGAAGTAGAGCTTCAACTTCAGAGAAAAAAAAACTTGTGCGCATAAACATTTTTTAAGCGGATGAATGAGCTTTTAATTCTCTTCTGAGATTTTGAGGTACTTACTTTCCTCTAATTCACAGTCTATTTAAGTTAGCCTAGCTAGTAGTTCAATGTTAAGAACTCAGGCCTTCGATTCAAGACTACGTAGATTCGATTACTGTTTGATCTCGGGTGTTTTTTGTAGCTCGGAATTCACTTTAAATTGTAGTTGCCCAACTAATTAACAAAAATGTGCAAAAACTAATATGATTTGTATTGCATTGCTAGATTCATTTAAAAGCAAGTGGTATATCAAAATTTACATGCTATAGCTTCGTTTGAAAGGACAATGAAAATGGATATGACAGAGCTTGTGGAGGTGTTGCTCTTCTCGTTTCCCATGATGTTTCTCATCTATGGCTCATAAAAAGAAACAAAACATAATAACTCAGAAAGATTTTACAATAACAATATTCCCCCTACTTTTCCACGTAATAGCGATCAGAATGCTCATTCAGGGTATCGTGGTCATTTGTAGTATCGTGGGTTATCTTTTTGTATTTCAGTATCATAGAATCTGACGCCTAGGTGTGGAGCCAACATGTCACAGCTGTCTCCGCGATTTTATCTGTGGGGCAGTAACAGGAATTTCTTCAGGTGTAAGTGGGCAAACGTTGCTGTGGAGTAACAAAACACCAGTATCCCACGACTCTTGTTCTGAATGGCTCGTCGCAAGTTCTGTAGAGTTTCGCAATAAAGTTCAACTTTTACTGTTACTCCTTGCAGTCAGCGGGAGAAGAAATAAGAAACAATGTTTTTGCACTCAATAAGGAGCTTAATATAAGCTATTTGAAAATTAGGATTGCAACATATGATAGCCATACCCACAATCTACCCTACAAGTACGTTTGCGTTTCGATCATTTTGCAGAGCCATCTTTTGGAGCCGTGGAAAACATACTTTCTGGATGACCCTCGTATGTGGAAATTTTGTTCCTGAACCACGGCAGTTCCATGAAATTATTGTTATCCAAAGTAAGTTTTATTTGATTCTTTTTTGTGTTTTACAGTTTTAGCTTTGTCAAGTTTGCTTAGTCTGAGAAGTAGAAGATTCTACTCTCTTATCTGCTTCGGAAGATGATATATCAATTGTTCTTTTGAAGCTATTTTCACGAGATTTTGGTTTCTAAATTTTTGTATCAACAGCCTTAAATTTATTGGAATTTGAAGTAGATTTCTTTGTGCTTTTAGAAGTTGATGGTATAGTGATTTAGATGGCAGAGCTGGAAGTAGAGCAATTGTTGGTATAATACTCTTCTTTGCTGGATTGTTGTTTATTTTATCTTCTGTTTCTAAGGTAGAAGAATATGACTCATTTAAAGAAGATGAGACCCATGAGTTAGAGTACCGTAAGTCCCGGTCTAATTAGCCCTCGAGTGCAAAAAATGACCGTTGAGCGACAAGCAAACAAACCAAACCATGAGTTAGAGTGAGTGAGCTTTTATTCGCTCACTCACTCACTCGAATAAAGAAATAAGGATAATTGTAGGTAATTGTTTAGTGTAATTCTATAAACTAATTCAGCACTAGTATCTTTTATGTTTTTTCATAGTGAAACGTATTCCCTGCAATATAACAGGAAGAATTTCAAATTGACTGTTTTCGTGGTCCATTATTAAACTTTTCAGATGAGATGATGGAAACTTTCAATAATGTCGTTCGACTCAGGATGATAAAATCCAAATATATGAATCTCAAATGTGCATGTGAATTCATGAAACATTACTGATTCGAAATTTCTACCATCGTCTTTAATGATGGAGATTGGACATTCAAATCAGGAAATCTATCCGTTTAGGAGCGCTTTACAAGTTAGAGCAGTCATGTCAGTCGCTAAAATTACTTTTTGTTATCTGGTGAAGCAGTCAGTAAATGTCATACAATAATAATGACCTTCAATTGGTAGAAGACTGATGAATTTTATATAAATATGGCTAATTCGTGCAGCAGGAAAGCAAATATAGACTTAAATGATTTTGTGTCTGTGAATCTTCAAACGTTGACACTGTACACAGGTTTCTATAATGGTTTTGATATTTTTTCTCATATTTAGTCACACTAATCATTTTAAAATGAGATTATGTGTAGCTGAAATTTCTAGGTGTTAGGAATTATAAAGAGATAATAAATATTTTTAAAAGTAATTTGCCGAAAAGAATATGAAATGAAAGTTCTTGATATTTTTGAGGAGTTTAATAATAATAATTTGATATCAATTTAAATCTTTTTAATGAAAAATATTTTTTTAGTTGAAGTGATGATTTGTTAGGTTTTAAAGATACTTCATCATTTCGTTGGGCTGTAGTTAAAGATTTGAAAAGATCAGTTAGTTTTGAAATTTCATCAATTTCAACTGTTGATAAAACATTAGCTTCAAAATTTTGTGCGCATTTAACATGATGAATATTAGTAGAAAACTGAGATATGAAGTCAAGATGACGAAATTGTCCTGTACTACACTATTTTGGTTTTTATGGAATGCATAAAAAAGAGGTTTTTGATCCATATAGATAATAAAACCTTTACCTTCCAGCATATAACGGAATAATTGTTGTATAAATTGCTAGAAGTTTATGATCATAAGCTGACTATTTTTGTTTAGAGTCATTGATAGAAATGATTGTGGTTGCCATTTGTTATCAAATAATTGAGTTAAAATTCCTCTAATTGCAAAATCAGAAGCATCTATCCAAATGATTAGTTTTGCATTAGGTATAGGATGATGCAGGAGTGTTGCCTCAGAGAGAGTTAGTTTTTTTAGAATTTTCAAATGCTTTGTCGACTTTTAGAGTCCAAATGAGTTATTCTTTTTTGAATTTTGAATTATTGGGGAATCTTTCAGAACCAATGATAAAAATTAAACAGCTCGAGAAAACGACGGAGTTGAATCAAAGTAGTGTGGGTTTCGGGAACTTCTTTATAACTTTCACTCGATCAAGTAGGGGTTCGATACCAGACGCAGAAGTTTAACTCCTAAGAATTCTAGTAATTCTACATTGAATACGCATTTGGAGAGTTTGAGTAAGAGTCCATATTCTTTGAGGGGTTGAAACAAAATTTTAAGATGCTGAAGTTCTTGTAACTGGGAGCAATTAATATGTCATTTACGAATGCATATAGGTGAAAGGTAATCCTCTAAACTCCATATTCACCATTTAACCTGGACCAAGAGGTTAACCTGTATTTTTGTTACCACTGGTCAGAAACTTGAACAGCAGAATTAGAAAGTCATGTTCACCGATAACTTGACAGAAAAAATAACTGAACCAATTATAACTCAATCTATGAGTGAAATCTGATTGCTCGTTGGTCAAAATAGTTACAAATAAAAATCAAATTTCTTTCGTTATTGGTAAAAATGCAAACTGAATGCCTACATTTTATTTTTTCTTTTTATTTACTACACATATTAAAAATATTATTATTACTTAACTTCAAAATTTATTATTAATTTTTACATTATTTTAAATCTCTAAGCCCTAATATAACTCATTAGATCGATATATTTTCATTTAAACTGTTAAACTTTTAGTATATTGTATTAATTATTATTATTTCTTGCAAAAATTAACTTTTCTAAAACACACTTAAATTTTATACACATTTTATTTAAATTTAATTATTTTAAAATATATTTTGCTATTAAAGCATTTTCTGTATACTATTTCACTATATTTTTATACCCATTTAACTTTCTTATAGAAAATAATTTTGCAAACTAGTATTTTTGCTAAAATAAACATCAAAATACTTCTCTAAAAATATATGTAGGAATCATTTAAATTCAGGTTATGGAAGCAACTTTTTTTAACAGTTTGTTATGCAATACATCAAATTCAAAAATCCCTATTTTTGACAATTTTTTCAAAAAATTATGCAAGAAATCAAAATTTAAATGAAATTAAAACAAATAATTCAATTAACACTGTTTCTGCTATTTTTTTTTCAAAAATTCAGAAAATCTGAGCTAACATATTTTTAAAAGAAAAAAGCATGTAATTTAATCTTTTCTCTATTTGTTTATGTTTACAAAACCAAACACCTCACTTCACAGAATCACTTTAAAAACATATAACAGCAATTCAAGCAAAACAAGGCATTTAGTTAAAGGAGAAATTAGCTTTGATAATCTAATAAAACTCGCATTTTATTCATTATTGCGTTAGCATTTACTTCTATTAATATAAATAATACAGAAATGGGATAATTCTATTGCATGTTTAGTAAAAAAAATTAGCAAGATTAATTTTAGTATACACAAAATCAAAAATATATAATAGGTTGATGATAAATCTATAATTCAAAATTAAATCTCGAGATAAAAACGCAGAAATAAAAAATTTAAAACTTAATTTTCTTAAATAGATTAAGAATATTTAATGTAGTTAAAATTTTTATAAGAATTATTTAAAGACGTAGTGCAATTGCTTACATAATTATTATTAATGTATCTACAAAAATAAAACACAATCAATGCATATTCCTAAATATAGAGAAAAATCAGGAATTAATGAAAAATTAGTTTACTTAGAAAATGTGTGAGAAAAGCATTTTTAAAATATTTTTTTCACAAATACAAATTTTTACACTATCTATCCAACAGTAAAAGGTTTAACAATATTTTCAAATAAAGAAAAATCGAATGAAATAATCAAAGGAAAAATATAAACTTTTAACAATCCATAATTTTGAAGATACTGTAAAACCAAGTACTGTATAATCAGTTTAGAATTGAATAACTAGCTTCTTAAAAATTATACAGTTAATTAACATAAGATACTTTGCATATTTTTTTAATGTGCAGACAAAATTTTTTAAATCCCCGCTTCTCATGAAAATAAAATTGTAAAAAAAATATAATTCAACACATAAGAACAGGAAATTGTAAAATTCAATATTTTCTAATCAAAGCTTCATTACCATCTCAACATAAAAAAATATATATATCTTGTCTGTGTATAGGAAAAGAAATACCTCTTCGGTATGGTAAGTGGCTCTCACGTGTAAGCCACTACAAACATTTCATAAGAGAAAATTAAAATTTAATGCGAACCACACAGTCGACACAGTGACGTACACAGTTCTCCATATTATTTAGAATATTTCCCATTTATAAGTCTAGTTTACATTTTTAAATTTGTGGTGAATGTATGGAACTTATTTTGTGGTATTTTTGATACCACTGTACTTCATTACACATTAGTATTGTGATAAAATCAAAAAAATTATGGTTTTATTCATTTGATTATGTTTTGTTAGAGTTGCTCATTCAAAAACATTGCAACATTTTTCTATATTTTTTAACATGAAAGAAAGAATCAACATGTGACATAGAGATTCGAATTTGGTCACCACTCAACAAAGTTAGGGTTTGACCAAATTCTAATCTTTATGTCATCAATTTTGCATGGAAAATTGTCCAAAGATTGATAGTGAATATAATGCGCATGTTTCCAAATATTTTTTTCATATCCCTAATTTTATAAATCGTTTTAAAAAGATTAAAGAAATCAATAAATCGTTTTATATTACAATAATATGAAACTAAAATTAATATATTAATATGCATCTAAAATTTACATGTCAGAGTATAATTCTGCTAAAAAAGAATATATAGAAGTTTTCGAACTGTATGATTATGAAATGGTATTAAAACTTTCTTTAATTCAATTAATGGTCAATGTTGATTCTTTTATATATTTTAAACTTACAATTTATTAGATTTACTTTTATTAAGTAGGAATAATTGATTGTAGTTAATTTGCTTTTACTGTTCCATAGTCAAGCCCAGTTTATTAATAAAATTTATGAAAATATTTCTCTATCATCAAACAGCGATGTAATTAAAAAAATATTACACATAATTATAGATACATAGCGTTAAATCATTGTTTATTCAATATGTTACTATAGACTCATGAAGCAATTTATTAAGACTCCTGAAAACCTCCCGGGTGTTATTTCTTGAAAATTTGAGTTTAAAACTCACCTTATTTCTTACATTGTGGCCTGACTTATAGAAGTAACTAAATATAGCAGGCAGTGACAGCCACTGTCACCCAAGAGATGGTACTTGCTGTATACAGTGCATTGTATCAGTTCAGGAATAATATTATAATTTAGAATAGTAGAGTAACACACACAACACACACTTGAGTACTTCCCGGCCATCTCGATATAACATTTTGTATAGTTAAGTCTGCTGATGCAATCATTTGCACATTAATTGAAAATATATCTTTTCTGTTACGAAATCTTTCTGCGTCGATTCTTCCTAGTGAAAGGATTGGTACATGAGTACAATCAATACTTCCTATCACATTGGGAAATTGGGGAGTATGAAAGAATTTCTCATTGATAGGCAAAGAAACTTAATGGTTAAATCTTTAAAAAAGTTCTAAATTTAAATTTTACTTAATTTTCAAAAGTTTTGGGAGAATTAAATTTGAATTAATTATATTAACATATAATCCTCTTAGTTATTATTGGGAAAAATTATACGGTCAAATACCAGTTATAATCTTTTTTTTAACATTTGACAGAAAGGGAAGTTATTTTATTTAATGAAGCTATAAATTAAGTTGAAACTTTATTTTAAATTAAATTTCCAAAGTTACAAACAAAGATTGCGGTCATTAAAAAAGAAAAATATGAAATTAAGCTTAAATAAATATAAATGATAATATAAAGACCTAAATTACAATGACCTAAGTTACAAAATTTGACGACAAATTTTTTACGCAAATAGTGGACAAGTTAATGCATGAGTAACAAATAAAATTAAATATTGAGTTAAATATTTTCATGCATTTCTGTACAAATTACTAGATATTTGAAATCATGTTCTTCCTCCTAATTTATTCTTTTTCTATCTCTCTCATATCCTTTTAGCATTACGTAAATAATCCAAAATTACCATGAATTTCTTCGCAAACTAAGCACTTTTTTACCGAACATTTTAACAATAGAATCTTTGAAAATCCTTGTCTGCGGCATTCTATTGTAATATAATTAGTCGCAAAGAAGCAATGGATTTGTTTACTTTGAAGACCACTCTTGAAATTGTTGATTAGCTTACCTCTGCCAAATAACAAATTACAAAACGATGAGCACCCATAGTAAAAAAATCTTAATGCAATCAGCAGTTACTTATTATTTATAACGTTATTTAAATAGTTATTTGGCTGTAAATCTTCGATTTTAATAGCCCCGAAATAGCTTTCGTATTAAGCAATACCCCTGGTATATTTCATTCTTTTCCACGTTTTTTTTTTTAGGTCAATTGTCTCGTATACACCATTCTAGTTTCTCAAGAGACTTTAAACACCACAGAATATAAAATGATTTAGACATAAATAAGTCTGTACGAAATATAATTAAGGTTAAACTGACACACTTCAAAACTGTTTCGCAAATATTAAACATTAAGAAGTATACAAGAGTTGAAAAGAAGTACACATGATCAGTTATCGAATATAGGAACTACACATACGCAATGTGGCTTAATCTACCTGTAAGAAAAAGATTCTGTTATTGAACTTAGAGGTAGAGTTTCGATTCGGTTACTCCTAATGAAATTAGAAGTGAATACCGTTTCAGCTTTGACCCAGAGTTTCTCTAGAGCCTGCGGCTTTGCTAATTTGAAGGCACTTCCATAGATGGTAAGCCACAGCAAATGATCATGTAAGTTGAATGGTGAGATCATGACAGCACTAACTGATGATTCTTCTGTCATGTTGAAGAATTATGAAAAGAGCGGATAATTTGGGTTCAAAAATGAAAATAATTTACAAGACAATAAATTTGCGATACCATATAACCATTTTATAATGATGGTGATATTTGGATACGTGTATTAATAAAAACTAATTATGACAATAACTATTTAAGATCAGTAAAACATTACGGAGAGTTGTGTGTTACCATGAGTCTGAGTTGGTCGGAAGTCGAGTACTGTATGTGTATGTTTGTTCGAGAGATGGGATCTCACAGGACAAGCGAGAGGGGTCTTCTCAATATTGAGTTCATTCTCATCACTGAGGGAAACTATATATTAATGTAAACACTACAAAGTAATAAGAAACTTCTATGAATTATTACTTAAATATTTCAACATGTCATTTAAATACTACAGTAAAATACAAAAACTACTCCACTTCCCTCGAGTGTTGTAACAAGAACACAATTCAGATTTTTAAATGATCTTATTTCTATATTCTTTTAATATTGATAGATAAAAAAATACTTAATTATGAACAGTTTAATTTTTACTCGCAAGGTTTCCAGTATTTATATAAAATTAATCACATTAGGAAAACTGATGAAAGATGTTTTGAGAAAGAATTTACTAGTTAAAAGTGTAATACAACTTTAAGTTAAAATCGCAAAGTAAATTGAGGATTATGAAAACGAAACATGAACATCATATTATGTTATAAAATTCGTGTGTGTGTGTGTGTGTGTGTGTGTGTGTGTGTGTGTGTGTGTGTGTGTGTGTGTGTGTGTGTGTGTGTGTGTGTGTGTGTGTGTGTGTGTGTGTGTGTGTGTGTGTGTGTGTGTGTGTGTGTGTGAGAGAGAGAGAGAGAGAGAGAGAGAGAGAGAGATTTCAAAATAACTTTCTTCCGTTTTATTTTAATAAACCATCTCGTAAGAGAAATGCCGAGCTGGCAGTGAATGGTCAGCGCTCTTGGTTCAACAGTTCGTGGGTTCGAATCCCACTGTTGCATGAATGTTTGTAGTGGTTCGGAATCCAATTTAAACCGTAGGTCCTGGTCTAATTAACCCTCGTATTCATAAAATGACCGTTGAGCGACAAACAAACCAACCAAACCGTAAGAGAAATTAAATAGCAAACACTTCGGGAAAAATTTAAAACTTAAAGAGGCAATGTTACTTTTTAAAAATAATAATCATCTTCTATTTTATTCTATTTAAAATCACTTTATAAAAGATAAATATGCATCATTTTGAAAAATTTAACTAAAATGTGAAGAGAAATATTGAAATTTGAGGGAGAAATATTCAAAAAGCTTTTATGCTTACTTTTTTTTATTAAAAAAAAATGCTTGACTCTAATGCTAGACTTAGTGAAGGGCTATGAAAAAATTAGCTATTTCTAGAAAATTTATCAAAACCGGAAATGATTTTTGAAAGATATGCAAAATTAGAAAGCATTAATTTTTAAAAAAATTTTTGAAAGTTATTAATTTTTAGAGATGTAAAAGAAAAAAAAAACTAAGTAATTTAAATTTTGTCAAAAAAATTAATTGACAAATACTTATTCTCAAAAATCTTTTGTCTTTACTCACTTCATATATTCAAAAAATTTAGAAAATATGAAAAACCTTCGTTCTTTATTTTAGCATTTCTCATCGAAAATAATTAAAGTTGATCAAGAACTTCCATTACTTTCTCACAAATATTTTGCTTAAAAAGATGATTGAACTGTGATTACACAAATGTGAGAATAAATTTGGAACTCGAAAAAAAAATTAGTTTTAATAAGACTAAAAATCATTTTCAGTTGACTTTTGAAAAATTTTATTTAGCATCAGGAAAACTAATTTTATTTATTAGGAACAGAAAGTTGCATTTTTTCCTTTAAAAAGTTAGCAAGTATGCTATTTTAAAATGATTCCTGTATTTTCATTACATTAATTTTTTAAAGCCATTTTATTTAATAATATATTTACTTTCAAGCTATTCCGAAAAAATAGAGATTGTAGTTAGAAGAAATCACAATTCTAAGTCAATTCCTATCTTCAAAAGCTCAACTTTTCCTGCAATTAAAATATTACTTGTAATATAAAATTTACCTATTCTAAATTATTTTCTCTTACTACTTTGTAATTTGTAATAGACAAGAATCATTTTTCACCTAGCTCTGAACTTTCAATAAAAAATAAATCCTAATCGTAATAATCCTAATTTTGTATCACTGTTAGCCAATCACAAGCCAAAGATATATGATTTCCATCTTAAAAATATTCAATTTTTCAGAATAATATATATCAACATATTCTCATTACTTGTATGAATTCTGCAGCAGCACAGGTTCAAAACCTTTTTCGGAGAATTTTGTTTTGAAAAAGTTTGTGAAAGTTTAACATTCTGACTCAGTCGAACATTATCAAATGATTTCATTCTTATACATATGAAACTTATTAAATATTTTTAAGTACCTCCAAGCCCACATGTATGTACATATGGGTGCACACACCTTTACTATTTGCGTTAAGCAATTTTCTAAAGTAATATTTCGCTGTACGTAGAAAATGTCGAAAACACTATTAGTTTGTACCTTTTCATCTTATTTATAATAGCTGATCAACAATTTCTTCAATATATTAAATATGTTATAGTACTTCTTTCAATATGCTTCTCATCATTAAACATTGATTAGATTTCTTTTCTCTTAATCTTTTTCAACTTACATCTGAAATGGAAGAAGTGGTTCTTTTAGTATTTTGAAAAGGTGGGTTATGAAAAGGTAGTATCGGGCAAAATAAGCTTATTAGAAGGAAACATCTGTGACTAAAAAAAGAAAAGTTTTATAATTATTTAGATTTTTTAAATAAATATTGCTTTCAGTAACAACAATTCTTCTCTCCGTGAAACAATTGGAATACTTGATTATGAAATGGAAATATGTTATAGTAAATCATATTTAAATTAAACTTTCATAACGCACTCATTAATCTGAAATAACAGTGATATTATCCTATGCGCTCGTAAAAATAACCTCTTTAGATTTAAATTTATTAATAGCACTCCGACACTTTTGTTGAAAAACATAATATATGAATGTAGTAGTTTTCTACGAATTACAGAAAATCTTACAGGGACAAACTGAAAGAGGCTTCTTTTTCTGAAGCTTTGAACTATAATTACATTGAATTGTATATTTTAAACCACTTGAATTTAGTAGGAATAAAAAAAATAATACTTTAAATATTTCATAGCAGTAAATTCTATTTCATTGTAAGTAATTTATAAAAAAAATATGTATAAATACAGTTTATCACTATAAATACCGACCTAGCCGAAAATCCGTCTAATGGTAGCTGAAGCAGGTAAAATAGGTCACTGTAGCAATGTCTTCTAAGTGAAATGATAGCCCCCCCTTCGGGTTTCTGCTTGGTCCCTGCTTCTGTATTAGACCCACACACTTTCGGGGTTATGATGACACACGCATAGGACCCTAGATGCCGTTAATTTCATCCCTTCTGCCAAATGAAGGGACTAATGGTGTCATGCTAATTTTTCCGGAGATTTGAAATAAAGAAGTAAATAATTATTACACTATTAAATGACATTTTATCGCATATTTTACAAGAAATTAGAAGTTTATATATATAAATTCAAGCATACAGGCAATTCTGATTTATACTTTTTACTTTCAGTACTTGTTTTAATCTATAAATTATTAAATCGGTATATTTGTTAATCAAAAAATATTTAAATAATTCTTAAATAAGTAGAAAAAATAAATAGGTCTTTTTTTTTCAAAATAATTTTTTATAAATCAAAGTATTTCATTGATTTATAAAAATTAGTTTTTAAAAAAACTCTTCTCGTTTTTTTCATAACTTAACATTCTTATTATCTTCTATAAAGTTTGCATGTAATAATATGTAGACATATTCTTGAATGAGAACAGTTGACAATCACTTTTTCACAACCAAATGACTTAAAAAATATGATGACTTCACATTGCAGCCACTTATAATGATTATAGAAATATTGTGAGAAAAATGGGCAAGTTTAAAAAATTATACCCTTCATTTTGCATTAATTTTGAATTCATATGAATACTAAATATTAATTTTGCAGCCAACAAATTGATATTTATTAGGAAAACTATTTGCTCATTTCTTTAAAATTTTAATTTAAAATTAAGCTTATATGCATTTAAAGGAAGTATGTTACCAATTCTCTCATCACTCTTAACCCATCATATATTTCTAACATAAAGTATAAATGCTCAAAACTACAAAAGATACAGTATTTTATCACACTCACATTTCTTCAAGTATTGAGAAACAATAAATATGCATTAAAGGCAAAATCATATCATACAATGTATCTATCGTGTACCATATAAATTATTTATCAAAAATATGTAATTTATATCATCATATAAAACCGAATTTAAATGCGTATTAAACCTACTCAACTTAATTTACAAGTTACATAAAACGTAAAGTGGTCTATAGAAGTTATTTTTCTCATGCCAATGGAAGACTACAGCAATACAGTATAATTTTATAAAAAGCTCTCTCAACCGAATCGTAGAATTCATTAAACCTAGTATACTTCTTCTAAACTTACTTTATTGGGATTCATTTATTATTAAACAGAAATCAAATCTTTTGGACATTATACAAGCATACTATACCTCACAGATTCCAGAAAATCAGCGTTATTCAAAAATTCAAATTATTGAGTTAATGGTTTTGAACTTGGCCTGCTATCTAGCCTTTAGTGCAACAATTTTTCAGTCCCATATCCACCCGAGACGTGAAATTTTCATTGTTTAAAATTCACTCTAGTACATAATTTTAACCATAAGTCTCAGTTGAATTAGTTTTCACAAGAAAAATGAGACTCAGGCGAACTACAGATCAAAGTTCAACTTATCATTGATTAATCATGATGAACATAGTATCAATCAATTCACTAGAGGGAATCTGAAACAATATCCCAGTATTAAAACTATAAAACCTAGCAATGTTCTTACATTTTTATTTTAATATTTTTTTCTTAAAGCAGTATAATTTTTAAACATTTTGGTAAAAAGTCTCTAAAATAGCCTTGATTCTCTTATCTGATAATTTACTGTACAAAAAAGATGAATAAAACTTTAGAAGTACAAAAATTTAGAAAAATAATTAATTTTGTCTAAATTCATTTTTGTTACTAATAGTTTTCACGCTTAGTGGTTTTAAAGATTTATTTAAAATGGGGAAACTTAAGAAATCGTTATGAATAAAAGTTGAGCTCCAGAAAGGAATTCATTCATTACGTTAGTCAATATCTATAATTTGACTAAACTTTTTGTGTTGTGTTGCAATGAAATTGCAGTACTTTCAATTTAAGTTCTACGTTAATTTGTGACTGTAAAAGAAAGTAGGAAAACTGATATAGATTAAAGTTTATGAAATGATTATAATTCCCCGTGCAAATAACGTGATAAATTATCTAAATGCAGCTGATGATAATGGGTCGATTTTCTGCATATTGCATAGAAAGGTATTGATTTTTATAGTGTTAATTATATATTTAAAATCATATCTATTTGGTAAATAGAATCCTATTTACATTCTATTCTTCACCCTCTATCATTTTGATCGCTATCAAGTTCAATTTAGAGAATTTTATCTTGTGACTGTGAAATAAAGTATTTATTATGCCCAAACTTGTCATGTCAACTTAATATGAGATAATTCAATTAAAGTTAACCATTAAGTTGAACAATGAGAAATATATTTAAAAATTGAAATTCAATAAAACCTAAAATTTAAAATGTCTTTTAGTTTTCAATTACATTTTAAAAATTCTAAATTTTACCTTTGAATTAAATTAGAAAAGAAAATAAAGGACATGATTCAATATTATTTTCTTACATATCGAAATTATTGTATGCCTTTTTTCACTTCTTTGTTTTCTTAAATTCTCCGTATTACAAATGTCTATTCATTAAAATTGTTCTTTGGAATTGTACATAAATAAGAAAATAATAAGTACTAAAATTTTAAAATTTATAAAATAAATTATGTTTGTCATACATTTACACTAAAAGCATTTCAATGAAAATTGGTGTCAGAAAACGTTATTAGGTGATCAATATTTTACTTTATTTCATAAATCAAAATAAATCCCAAATGTTTATTATTTTAACAATAATTGTGTTTAACTTCCAGGTATACCATTACTTATTGTTGCTGTCACTGCGTCTCTAAGAATTAAAGCTTATTACGAGAATTTAAACTAGTAAGTATCTTTTACGAAATTTCCGTATTTGTAATTTAGATATTTAGCAGGTGACTTAAAATATTGAAAAATGTTTTCAATAAGCATAAGTTTCTAGAAATGTTTTCTAGAAATAGTGAAAAGAAATCATAAAAGTAATAGCAATCTGCTTGAAACTCATGAAATTTTAAAATTACTAATTTTGATTGCGGTAGTTGTGACAGAACTGAATGAAGTAAGACTATTTTGATTTTCTCGTGGAACAAAAAATATTATTGTATTGTACACGATCAGTTGATTTATATTAAGTGAGAAAAAATAACCAAAGCAAGTAAAGATAAAATGATCTTAAACATTAAATATTTTTGCAAAGTACAATATCTTCAAAATGTCCAATTCTTAAGTTTCCTTGCTAAGACCATGAATTTTTGTCTAAACATTATTATAAACAACTAAAACTAATAATGTAACTAAATACAAAGGTCTTTTTATTTAAATTTCAAACGAATTGTTGGATTATTGCTTGGTTCATAGTACCTTTACAGATTTCCTTAATTTTTATTGCCTTTACTTTTTTTGGCATTAATACTCTTTACTTTGTGCCAAAGACAAGCCAACCCGGACAAAGTTGAGATAACATATAAATTATCAGTAATTTGGTCTTCAATAATTGATGGTTCAATCCCTATCAATGGTAAGGAGAGTCATAATGTTGTGCATAATTCATTTTGAAAAATGGCTTTTCTCTTCATCCTCGTGTGGTTAACCTTTGTGAGCAAAGAGTGACCTAAAGTGACAACCATCAAATCAAACCTGTCAGTTCGAAAAGTAAAAAGCCGACTTCATATGTGAAGAATCTGAGTTTAGAAGATTAGAAATTGAGTTCTTTTGAGGAGACTTGAAAAAGTAAATGGAAAGCATCTTTTTCAAGTACAAATTCAAGAAACTGTGCTATTCGATTGATCTAAAATGACTTGATTTTGTAATTGGGAAAATAAACAATGAAACATCTATCAGTAAACCTTTAAGGAAAAAACAATTTGTCTTATTAAATAAAAAATATAAAATTTCCTTTACATGATTATGGCATGATACATCATTAAGACATGACTTAGGAAGTCAATATTTAAGTTTTTTCACACGGTAAAAAAACTTTTATTTGTGTTATAGAAATTAACTCTGTATTGCTTAGAAATATAATTTTTAAATTATTAATTTTTAGGTTATTTTTATTATAAAACCAGAAAAGAGAGAGAGAGAAGTTAAACGTTTTTTAAATATTTCACCTAAGAAAAGCAATAATTCCAATATCACCTCACATTTTCGAAAGTATATAGTATCTTCGAACTGTTTTAGACAGTATTTTTGGTTATGACTAAGAAATAAAGAACAGGTGTTCTTTAGTATTCAATATGCTGTCTTCTTACTGCATATTCAGCACCAGATTGTCCAACATTTTTCAGTTAAGAGTGTCTTATCAATCAGAAACTATTTCTCTTGTTGGGTGTTTCCAAGCAGATGTAATCGTACTACAAGACGTCTCCCCAAAGTATCCACAAATGTCATTTGAATTTAAATCAGGAGAGTATGTTGGCCAATCTCTCTTCAGGTATCTTCCCTATTTAGTCGCTGTTGGTCCTCATAAGTCCGTTGTGTTTATGCATTGTCATCCATAAAAATTAAGTCCACTCCAATGACACTTTGGAATAGACGCACATGGTGAAAGTTCAGCTTACAATGGAGACTTCTGGTTACAGAACTTCTGTCGAAAAATTGGAACTCTCAGCCCATCAGTTCAGCATTAGTCCTCCCCAGACTACTTCAGGACCACCTAAATGGTCTCTTAGTATGATAAAACCATATCCCGATATTTTACAAATCAAATAGCGTTGAGAAACGCTTGTGGCACTGAAACGATTCTCCTCTGTAAAGAGGACACGAGTCCATTGATGAGGTGTCCAGTTTTAGTGCTTGCATATCACTCAAAATGTTATCACTGATAGCCAAATTTCAAAGGGATGCGGCTTTCTGAACGGTGCTGCATAAGCCACTTTTGCAATGTTATTTGGACACAGTACGCCACAACACTTGTCTTCCCATTGCTATACACGGTTGCTGAGCAGTAACGCTTTCTGACTGGTTTTGGACTCTTTTCGTCTCAAAGAGGATATATTGATCATCCACTGTGCACTTTTTACTTGGATGGCCACCATCAACGATTTTAATAGCTATACCTATGATGTAGAAGGCTTTCCAAGTGAGCGAAACACTTGTTGATTCTTAACTTTTCAGCTACACTGGTCACATTACAACTTTTCTCCAACTTTCCAATCATTATTCTACTTGAATAATCGTCCAGGTGATTTCTTCTAGCTATATTTCATAAAAGAACTCACATTTGTAGAGAACGTCTTTAATTGCATCTCTGTCCTTCCCCTTATTAATGTCTTGAGCTGCGTGCGTCAACCACACATGTTTCTCATATGCTCACATCAACTGTGATATTTATCTCCTGAAATTTTCATACGAAGGACTTATCTACTGAACAGTAGTTCATTGTGCTGATCGCAAAATCCTCTCATCCGCAATGTCATGGCTGTCTATTTAAAATTTACATTGTTGTTAAAGTTTTACACACCATGAGTTATTTATATTAGTCGTACAGATTTCGCAATTGTTACGGCAATGACACATCACTGTTACATTAACATAGACTTACATATTCTCTGTATTTTTAATAGTCAATGTTTGATAACTTGCTGTCACTTTGATAGTTTTATGATTAAATTTTTACAGTACAACAAATATTTTAAAAACTTTTATTGCAATTTCAAGAAAAAATTTTTTACATTTAAGGAAAACTAGTCAATAAAATATTTTACCACTCTTGAAGTTATACCTGTACCATATTTTTAATAGATTCTTTAATTTTACATTTTAAAATATGAATGGTAGATGATAAACATAAATTAAAATATGTTCAGGTTGCATATACTTAAGTGTGTAAATCATAAAACCTATCAAACCATTTTACTTAGGAATAGATGTAGCTTTAGTTATAAAAGTAAGATCTATATACGTAAGAGAGTAAGCTGTTAAATTAAATGGTCGCATTCTGATAATTAGTTTAACATATGTAGGGTTCGACATTCATCTCATGCTTGAATATTTATTACGATTTGGAGTACATTTTAGAAAGTAGGTGCAGGTCAAGTTAATCCATGGGTTGAAAAAGTGACCATTGAGGGAAAAGCAAACACATAGGAAAATGAGTATATGCTACATAGAGAGATTATATGCAGATCTCCTTGAGTAGAAATATTTAACTAATAGACTCTATATATTATATAAAAGCCATAAAAAATATCGAAATGAAAATTGTTCAGAATCATTGATTAAGTAAAGAATAAAATTCCCTGTATATACATAAATAGCTCAAATCAAAAGTAAAATACATTAAAACGTGCGATTAGCATATGTACTGTTTGATAGCATTACAAAAAATTGTTGGGAAAACACCTAGTATAAAATTCAAACAACATAACTTGGATATATTAAACACATTGTAATTATATATTTTCGAATGTTTTATCAATAGCTGTGCAAAACTCATTTGAGTTAAGGCTGTACTTTAACCTGAATATTGTGTAATTTGTAATAAGTAGAGTGGTTTGCACATACGTTTGTAAAGCTTTATTGTGAATACGCGAGCTAATAAATTTAGATCTGTAAATTTATAGATAAAGATCATCTATAAATTGTTTGTATCAAGAACCAAGTAATAATATTCTGAGATAACAAAAAATATTTTACTACTAGTAGGTAGGGAATGACGATAAAATTCTATTAGAATCGCATTGATAGAAATTTTTCCCATTAAGTCTAAATTATATTTTGCCACCAATATTTGTGGAACTATCCCGTTGATCTTTTTTCATTTAAGACATTTATTATATTGCTTTCTGATTCTTAACTCCCATCAAGAACTCTCGGAAATTTGCTTCTATCGAACTATAATATCTATAATGAATTCTCGATTCCTCATATCAAACTATTTTTTTTTAATTTGATAGCTAAATTGAGTAGGAATTTATATTTCCAATGAAAAATCTTCAAAAATCATAGACAATATGTGAAATATATTTCACTCAAAAATCAACAAACCATGCATTTCCTATTAACAGCGTTTGTAGAATTGTGCGCAAAACTTCTGCTAGCGCGGATAGTTTCAGATCCTAAGAGACGTTTATAAGAAGGATTACATTACTTAATATATTTCAAAATTACCATGAGTAAAATTAAATGTGTGACACTTCGCTTACACCAGGTATATATTAATACATTTGGAGTTAAATACGCAAATAATCTAACCCAAAACCCTGTTTTGTGTTAAATAAAGATCATCTGTAAACCGTCATCATATTTTAATAATGGTTTTATGTATTTTGACTATACATTTTCCATGAATCAATATTACTTAAAAAATCTTGAACATTGTCATTTCCATGAAGTCTTCATTTTAAACAAACAATGCAATTTGTTAGTATTTAAGGAATTTCTCGGTTTTTATTTTTTATTTTTGCATCTGATTATTATATATGTATAAAGGGCAAATAGTTTATTTTTAGCTAAAAGAAATCGTGGTAATCCCCTCAATCGATATTCACATTTTTTGGAAGGTTTAGTTCAAAAATTTATTTAATATTTTCTAAATTAAGCAACGCTGAATAACTTCCAAAGTTACTTTTTGCTGTAACTCCAATAGTTTTTTTTTCCAAGAGGAATAATATTTTGTTGATAGGAGAGCTACAAGTGTTCACTTTGTGCACTGCATTCTGGCTTTTAAACATTTCCCATCATTTTTCATTTATATTCTTAAATCATGCCTTTCTACAACGAACTGAAAGGTCTCTGACATGTTTCTGGGCACCGTATATATTTTATGTAAGAAACACGATGTTCAAATTTTGTATGATATTCTTAATTTGATGAGAAAACAGAATTATATATATATAAACATGATTCTTACATTAGCTTCAAATTCTTTCAGATTCACTAGGAACAATTCTTTTATGAAATCAAAGTAATACATACAAATGCATTATTACATAATACTAAACTGATAAATTAAGTATGAAAAATAACTATCAGTTGGTATAAATTTTTATGGAAAATATATTATACTGTTTTATATAAATATCACTTGGTACAAACTCTGGTATCCTTTTCTTGGCTAAAGAAAGGGTTCCATTTCTAATAAAATACATTGACAGGTATTTTAGTTAAATATGATCATTTCATTAGCCTCATTGACTCACGAGGAAATAAGACTAACGCAGAGCCTCAAAACAATATCACCTCAAGCTGATATTGTGTTGAGAATATTTCAATGTCTAGAAGAAAATCAAAAGTAGAGAAAAATGTTGAAATTTGTCTTCGAGTATTAAAATATTACCAAGTGATATAACTGTAATATTATAACTCATTCAAATCCTAATAGCTGCTTTTTTTTTCAGTTGTATCATATCGCCGACAGACCCAATGGTTTATTATGGAACATTTCTAAGTCCATCCTGCTTGATACTTGCTGCTAATATTACAATTTTTATATTAGTATCAAGAGTAATATTTAAACCAAGAATGTGTACGAAGAACAGTATTGGTGAGCAACCCACGATAACAATAGTTCAAGTAAGAGGTGCTTTTACTGTTATGGTTCTACTTGGAGTCACGTGGGTGTTTGGTACCATGGCCTTTGGAGAATTGAAGATTTTCTTTAACTATTTTTTTTGTATTGCAAACTCCCTACAGGGGTTTTTAATATTTTTAGTGCGCTGCCTGTTATACCCGGAAGCCAGGAACGCCTGGCTTCACCTTTTTACCACGGGTAAACTAAAAAAACACCGTGGTGTTATACCACCTGGAACTGTAAGTTTTTCGAATTCACGAGGAAGTAAAACCAATGCAGCTACTACAAATCAAATAACACAAAATGAAATCAATCATGATTCAGCAGAAGTGTCCTTGGATCGCAGCTTGTTCGGGAGGTAAATATTAATTCATAAGAAAGTGTTTTAATAAAAGTTCATTTAATTAGCACTAAGTATTTAAATTAACCGAATACTTTTCAAATATTGCAGTTAAGTATGTCCAGTACATTTTAATATTAAATCTAAACTTAATAAAGTGGTGCTTTTCAAAGTTATAAGTTTAAAATTTGTAGGATATTTTAATATAAATGTATCCTTTATGTATAAAATTGAGATACTAAAACCCTCTATTCGCAAGTGTATATTTCCATCTTAAATTATACTTAGTAAAATATTATTTGTAGTTGTCCTAAGTTTTCGTGAAATCCAGTTGTTAAATAGTAAGCAATACATGAGGATCAATGAATTTTGCTTACACACTTCTAAATATATTCTATTGAAATTACTATACTCTTTAAAAGGAAAGCCGAGCTGGCAGCCGAATGGTTAGCGCTCTTGCCTTCGGTTCAACAGTTCGTGGGTTCGAATCCCACCTTGGGCATGGATGTTTGTAGTGATTCGGAATCCACTTTAAACCGTAAGTCCCGGTCTAATTAGCCCTCGTGTGCAAAAGAATGACCGTTGAGTGACAAACAAACCAACCAAACCAACCTTTAAAAGGAAAATCTCAGATTAATGATCAGACACTCATGAATAAGGAGATATGAAAGTTGCGTTTCTGCTCTGCAGTATTGTCTCACAAACAGGTGTTCGAGAATCTTCTGAATTCTCTTCCTCATGATACATGAATACATCCTCTATCTGTCAAGATTTTTCCGAAGGCAACATGTCGCAGTTGCTGGACTGTTTACTTCTGATAACATTTAATTTATGACGCGATGTTAATTCCAGCACAATAGCAAGTTGTTGTACCAGCATACTTCATTGTATCTAACCCAGAGTTAGGCTCTAACAGTCACACTAGCAAGTCTAATCACACCATTAAATTTAGAAAATTTCCAGCTGAGGAAGCAGCAAAATGGTTTGCATTTTGAGCTTCAGTTCAAGAGTGATTGTATTGAATTCTCACTTCTGGTTTGGATATTTGCAGTGGGTTGCTATGAATATTGACAGTGAACTGTAAACTGTAGTTAGTTTAATTAGCCCTTGTGAGCAACATGTGACCAATCAGTGAAAAGCCGAAAACAGAAAATTTCTTCTCACCTTTATGTAATTTCTCTTCTCACAATAAGCGTCGATCTATCATTAATCTTTTAACTGAATGATTGATTATCTAATCTTCAGTTCATTAGTTCAGGAGTTCAATTCTAATCTTGACCAGGAATTTTTATACTTGTTCGGTATTTACGATAAGCCAAATAAGATCCAACATAAATCAACTTTTACCGCAAAAAGCGAGTGTAGTGTGGCAAACCAATTAATCAAGCTACCTACAGCCAAATAAACTTGCTTTCGGCTATATCTGTTGTATTCTAACAATAGACAGCAACCTCAAACGAAGTGTAAAGTATAAATTGTGAGACAAATGTTGACATAAAAACTGGTTTCTTCCAAAAATCTATCAAAACTGCCAGAGAGCATTGAAATGCATGTGCCTGTCTTCCAGAAGGTGTTTCTGTGCTGAAGGCCCATATTTCCATTATAAGTTAGCATAATTTTATAGTTGCTAATTAGACTGAAGAGATTAGACATTAAAACGTTGAAAAAGTTTTCTGCGTTGGCGAACTTCGAGTTCCACTAAGCCAATGAGAAACAAACAGAAAATTTACATATTGAGTATAAAACACCATTGTTTGTGCGCTCTTTTATTAGAGTAAGACCCGTTCTTTGAAGTTGTTTGAAAATCTCTAATTTAATTTAGATATGTATCAGCTAATATCATGTAACCTTAATTTCAGCATGCCAAAAATGTACATATAACATATAACCAGATGATCTATTTATTTGTTACATATATATACAGGGTGATTATAAAAAAACTTTGCCAACATCTGCACTTCTAGCGTCCATTCTATTTAACTGATCAAGATGATACTTCAAATATAGTTCTTTTGAGATATGTGCTCGAGATTCTGTGAATGGCAACATAGTGGCCCTCGCGGTTACAGTTATAGTGACAGAAACTCGAAATTTTTGAATGGCAACGCCTACTTTTTACCATCGCAAAATGTTCAGCACATGCGAAAACCCTAAATAGCGTTGAAATGGTACCGATATGTCCGAAAACCGACGTGTTATACACATACAAACAGTTCTTCAAGGCGCGCGGAGGAATAATGCATACGACAGAGACAAGACACTGCTCAATGATGAGAACACATAGAGAAAAAAATCTTTATTAATTTCAAACATTTTCCACATGAGTGCCATCACAGGCAATTGCGCATTGCATGCGGGAGACGGTGGACAATGTCGCTGCACGCAACATGGCACGAGGGATGTTTCCAATCTCACGCCGTAAAGAATCCTTTAAGTCCGACAATGTTTGAGGATTGCACAGATAAACTCTGGATTTGAGATAGCCCCAAAAACAGAAATCCATAGGCGTCAGATCTGGGGATCGCGCAGGCCACGGAAAAGGATAATAGCGTGAGATGATGCGATCACCAAAATGCTGATCCAGGAGCCTTTTAACTGACCTCGCTATATGTGGAGGTGCGCCATCTTGCATCCAAGCAATGTCATTGAGAGCATTCAGCCGACGCAACTCCGGTAAGACATAATTTTTCAGCATGGCTGCATACCGAGGGCCCATTACAGAACATGTTTCAGGGCCAGTCGGGGTCGTTTCGTCAAAGAAGAACGGGCCCAGAACAAATGTAGCTGTAATGCTGCACCACGCAGTCACTTTGGTGTCAAATAATGGTACTGGCGCCACAGCATGAGGATTCGTCTCTCCCCAGTGCACACAATTCTTTGTGTTAATGCTGCCATTTAAGGTGAAATGCGCCTCGTCCGTCCATAGTATGCGAAGTGGCCAGTCGTTATCCGCATCATATCGTAACAAAAATGCATTTGCGAAGTCCAGACGTTGTTGTGGGTCACCCGGCTCCAACATCTGGACGCGCTGGAACCGATAGGGAAACATGTGAAGTACCGAGCGCAAGAGCTTGCGGACCGTTGAGTTCGGAATATCCAACACGCGCGCTATGCCTCTTGCGGTTTCTGTGTGTCCTGCAGTCACTGTATGGTGCACTTCCATGACAACGTCCTCAGAAACAGTTGGCCGTCCGGAGCGCTGTTTGTCACAGGTGCAGCCTGTATCTTCGAATTTCCGCACTAAATCACGCAGAGCTTGCAGAATACATGGGCCGCGTCGTTGTCGATGATTGCGGCGATACACACGCAAGGCTTCCGCAGCGTTCATCCCATTTTGGTAATCGTTTGATCAATTCGCCGCGAACTTTCCTAGGAAGACTCATATCGTCGGCATGTGCGAGTTCCCGAATGACGACTTCGCATACCCGCTTGGTATTTTATAGGTTTCCTACGCTGAATATCTGGCGATCGGCATTCTGTGATTGGTTTCTTGACTCTGTCACATGCAAATTTATTGCGTGTGCCCAGATCGTGTTTTATTGGCCAGTTTTCAGAACTCTTTTTTGTGTTTGCAGAACACGTCCGTTTTTAGACATATCGGTACCGTTTCAACGCTATTTAGGGTTTTCGCATGTGCTGAACATTTTGCGATGGTAAAAAGTAGACGTTGCCATTCGAAAATTTCGAGTTTCTGTCACTATAACTGTAACCGCGAGGGCCACTGTGTTGCCATTCACAGAATCTCGAGCGCATATCTCAAAAGAACTATATTTGAAATATCATCTTGATCGGTTAAATAGAATGGACGCTAGAAGTGCAGATGTTGGCAAAGTTTTTTTATAATCACCCTGTATATATATACATCCTTTACCTATCTTCAACGTTTCTCATTTATGAGTTTTGGTGAAAATGTTAGCATTTATCTTATTTTTGTTGAGTGTACTGTGACGAGTCGGTTGCTCCGCAACTACTGACCAAATGTTTTCTCTTCGTGAAACGTCCATAGAACCTACTGGTCAGAGCAGCAGCTAAATTTATTCTGAAACAATTAATGTCCACACAACATCAGAAAAATGTGGTCATGTATTATCCCACTGAAACGTAGAGTATTGTAAGACTCAGAGAAAGGTTAGAGTCATAACAGAAATGTAACGGCACAGTTCGAAGTACAGTCTATACAAACAAGGAAATGTGCGAAACGTGTATCCATAGAGCATTACATCAATACTCTAGTAAAGACCGGTAAGATTATGTGCTCTGGCAATGTGCCTGTTCCCAGATTCCGTCAAACATGGACACGATCATGATGCTGTAAATAGAAACAGGGATCATCTGAAAAGACATCAATATTCCTGTGTCTAGGTTTGTCTTTGATCACACCTTTGAAGATAATCCTGTGAGTGATGTACCATCAAGAGTAGTCACAGCCATGTTCACCGAGCTGACAGCTTATATTGCTGTAAACGTCATTGTGAACTGTCCTTGTATACTTTTGATATGTTGCAAATAGCTACTTCTTGATTCAAAGCTTTTAACGTAGTTGCTCGATCTCTTAAAGCTATGTGGGAAAAATTTTTATTCCATTGGTTGTTAGGGATAATGAGCTACTAATACCTAGCTCGGTGTTCTGTATGAACGTACTAAATCTCTAATTTCCAGATTGTGCAGCCAAATGCTTAGCGATCTGGCCTTGGGTTCCACTTTAAACTGTAGGTCCAGGTCCTGTTAGCCCTCGTATATAAAAAACGACCATTAGGTGACAAACACAAAACAATTATAAAAACTTTTTGATAAGCATATCTCTTTTTTAGACAAGCCAACATAGCAAATTTTTACTAGGAAACAATATTCAAATACAACGGTGTATCAGAAAAATGCTGTAAGATTTATCGATTTAAATACATTGTATTTATTAATAACCGTCATTTTTTATATGAATGTTTGAAAAACTACTCATTCCATTTCCTAGCATCAACTTTAAGTCGTATAAATTTCTTTACATTTTTGGTGTAGCAGTTGGTTTAACAATTTTTAATGTCCGGGAATGTATTTAGCTTATCCTAAATCCTTAAGGAAATAAATTTCGAGTGCTCGTACTAAAGTAGATTAATTATAGGGTTTCCTTTTTTTATGTAAGTTTTATTATGAAAACAAACTGAAGCTTGCTAAGTCATTCGCTTATTAAAAATGAAACAACTTATACTTTATTGACCTTAAATATACATTGCTCAAAGCAATTAAAGGATATTTGTAAGCCTTATAAAATTGCAGTATAAACAATTTTTTGAATAAAGTGGAAAAAGAGACACAAATGCAAATTTTTCTCATTTTCAAATTTCGCAGTCTGAAAATTTTGAGTTTGATATTGAAGACGACGCTGTAGCAGCAGTAAATGAAATTTGGCTTTCAATTTGATGTAAGATAAAGTGGAAAAGAATGATCGGCGTTCAGCAAACGCGTTGTTGCGATAAGTGCGATGTTTCGCCGAAATCATTTAACCAAATCAAAAGCTTGGAGTTGATAGGTTAGAGAGAAGCCAATCACAATCCGAAGTAACAGAAGCAATTGGAGTTTCACAAAGGATGATTTTCAGGATCTAGAGCAGTTTTTCTGAGACTGGAAATATAGACCGAAGATCAGGACAAGGTCGTAAACATGCAACAACGCCTAAGGAAGATCGTTATTTAACGCTAATGGCTTGGAGACACCAAAATATGAATATCCTTCTTCAGCAACACTTTCGCTTGGCTACCACACATCGTCCGAAGTAGGGCTGTTTGCTCACCGATTAATATGGTGTATTACGTTAAAAGCAAGGCACCGTCGCACAAATGGAGAGTTGACAACAGAATATGTGAATTAAAGGAGAAATGGATTGCACAATATTCTTTTCTCTATGACGCGAGTCCCGTTTTTCTCTTCTCTCTCTCTATCTCATTCTGATAATAGACATATTTTCATCTGGAGGGAACGTTGCACCACATGCATAAGCAATCCTGCGTTCATTTACGAATGTCAGATTTGGCGGTGGGGGAGAAATAGTATATGTGCTGGCATCTCTCTTTTGATCGGCACACAGAATAAAGCTCTAACCGGCACTTCGAAATGGGGCTCTGATCGGTAGCCGATATAGAGATGAGGCCATCAAACCTGTGAGATTCCTTTACTTAAGAAATGACTTACTTCCTTTACTTAAGAAATACAATAAGAAATGACTTTATATTAATGGGTGACAATTGCATACCATATCGTGCTAACTTGGTGATTGATTTTCTTTTAAAGGAAAGAATCGTACGAAGAGAATGACCAGCATGTTCTCGGGACATGAACCCAAAATATGTTTGGGACATTCTAAGCAAATGAGTTGCTGAACGCCTCCCACCCCCACAAATTCCACATTAAAAGTTTGTGGAATGAGCTTTCCACAAACTTTTAACGAGCAGTTTAAACTGGATAGAGCTCTTCTGAAGGAATGGAACAAAAAATCCAGTCCCTCATTAATAATCTTATTGACTCGATTCATCAAAGCTGTTCAACGTTGTTGACCGTCTAAGAAAGCCATATTCCCAACTAAAATTTATTTTCTTTCAAGGAAACACGTTTACTTATTTGTTCTTGCACAAATAGTATTCTTTTCCTGTTGAACTCACATGCTCAATAAAATTAAATTTTTCTGCCAAACAAATATCTTTTATATCTCATACAGCCTACTATCTATACAGTCAGTCACAAAAGTCTACGTACAACCCTAAAAAAGGGCACATTTCAAAACTGAGTTATATTTTAGTTTGCAAAATAGAATAAATATTTCCTTTTTCATTAAAAACTATGATTTACAAAATTAAAGTTTCAAACTATCATCTACTGGGAAATTTTGTGAATATGTAAAAATTAGCGCGTCACAAAAGTCTGCATACACACGATTGGTTGAGAAGAGAAAATTTACATATGAAGATTTGTTGAAGGTTACTTAAGTTTGAGATGACACTTTTGTAGTTAGTTCATCGTTAGTCTTTTCCATGATATTACAATAGCAAATTGATTTAAAATGAGCCAGGGAAAGGAAACATCCTTAGAACTTTGAAATTTGGTAGTAAAATTGAAATATAAAAAGAAATCTTACTCCGAAATTGCCAAAATTGTAAACAAAAGTCGGTCAACTGTGCAAACAATCTACAGAAACTTTGTTAAACGCGGACATGTGCTCAGCAAATCTCGATGTGGTCGTCCAAGGAAGCTCAATGATCGAGAAGCAAGAGCCATAGTAAGAAAACTGAAGAATAATCCAAAAATTAGTGCCCCAAAATTAGCGGATCAAATTGAAACAGGAATTGGAAAGCAGGTACACCCAGAAAATGTTCGTAGAATTCTTCGACTGGCCGGCTACAATGGCAGAGTTCCCAGAAGGAAACCATTCGTATCACCTGTAAACCGAAAGAAAAGACTTGCCTTTGCTTCTGCACATATTGACAAGGATTTTGAGTTTTGGAAAACAGTTTTGTTCACCGACGAGAGCAAGCTCAACATTTTTGGAAGTGATGGCCGCGGAAAAGTTTGGAGGAAAAAAGAAACACAGAAATAAACCCCAAGAATTTGACTCCCACCGTAAAACATGTTGAAGGCAGTGTGATCGTTTGGGGTGCCATGGCAGCAGCTGGAGTTGGGAATCTGGTTTTCATCAAGGATACTATGGATCGTTTTGGATACCTGAAGATTTTGCAAGGCAACCAACATGAATCGGTCAGAAAAGTGGAACTTGGAAGCAACTTTGTCTTCCAACAAGACAATGATTCTAAGCACACAGCAAAGATTGTGAAGGAATGGCTGCTCTACTAGACGCCCAAACAGTTGCATTCACCTCCACAGTCCCCATACCTAAAACCTATCGAACACATTTGGGAGGAAGTCGATAGAAAAATAAGACAACAACCCATTACCAGCGTCGAAACCCTAAAGAAGGCTATGCAGCAGGCTTGGTCCCAAATTTCACCTGAAACAACAAAGAACCTGATGAATTCGTTGCCAAACCGAATGCATGCAGTCATTGCTTCAAAGGGAGGGGCTACCAAGTATTAATGATATTTTTTTTGTTTATTACCAAAAATTTGAGTTTCTTGTCTCTGTATGCAGACTTTCGTGACCACGTAATTTGAAACTTTTGTTATTTTCATTGCGTTTTAACAAATATGTTAATAATTTTATTTATTTATTCTGAGTTGTTATGAGAAATAATTGTAAAAATAAAATTGAGTTTTCGAAATTATGAGTTATGTGCAAAATATACAAAAATCAGAGTGTGTACGCAAACTTTTGTGACTGACTGTATATCACTGCCAATACTGTATCAATCAATCCATCGACCAAGCAATTCTCCAGGTTCAAAATCAACCCACAACCACAACATTCTTTGACTGTTTTGAGCAGTGTTATGCTGGCAGGTGAATGGTTAACACTTTCCTTCTGTTCAACCATGCATGGGTTCGAATCCTACCAAGAGCATGTATATTTGTAGTAGTTCGGAATCCACTTTGGACTGTGGGTAAAGGTCTTAATTAAATCTTGTATGCAAAAGAATGACTGTTGAGTGACGCACCCAACATAAATTTATTGTTAATTTTTAGAATCCTATAACAATTTACAACTAAAACATTTACTAGATTTCATTTAAAGTGAAAACCAAGTTATCAATTAGATTATTGTATTTTTCAATTACTTTTTATTACATTAATTGCTGATATTAATATATCAAGAATTAATATGAGTAATTTTTGTCTTAAGGTTCGAAATTAATAGCCAAAGACAACAGAAACAATTCTAAAAATATTGTTATGTTTCATATGTATGAGGGTAGATTTTCCGATTTTCTTTACCTAAAATCTAAATATCAATGCAAGTTAACAATAAAGCAGATTTTAAGGTTCAATATGAACAAAATAGAAATATCACCTCGTTGAGCAAGTTCATAGATTTCTCAAAATTATTTTCTTTTGCTTTAAGCTATTTTTTCTGTTGTCTGCGTAAAACGCCACATCATTCTTTTAATGGTAAGTGCGAGTCAATTTTTGTAACATTTAAACTACTGAATTAATTTTCAGTGTATTACATTTATTTTGACAATGATGCGTTTTGGTAACACCTTCAATTTAGGAAATTATTTTTTTTTTATTTTCAAGATTTAGTGTTAGTTTTGAGCCATATATAGAATTTGCTCATGTATGTCATTTTTACTTTTGAGTTTGTATGCTACATTAATCCACAAAGAAGGTTGACCTTCCAAAAATTTAAACCGTTAGATATCTCTCCAGTTTGTGCAATCATTCTTGATAATTACTAGCAACTGGATATTAATGGCTGATTTAAATCCAGAGTTAACAGAGTCATTTTATTAGCTTTTCTGCCAGGACATTTTTATCCTGTTTTAACTTTTATTTAACAAAATTGAATAGATATAAACTATTGTTAGACAAATCATTGCTACACACTTTTTAATGCAAATTCAAATGTAGGATTCCAATTTTATCAAGTGAAAGAAAACATCAAAAAGCGATTGAACTTATTGAATGAAAATAATACACAAGTATCTTTTTAAATCAATAAACTATTTCTAAGATATAGAATTATTTAGTGAAAGTCAATTTTATGAAACAAAAAGTCAAAATAAAGAAACTTTTAATGAAAATTGAATGTTTCTCTTCCCTTTACAATCTTAAATATGAATAGCTTAAAAATTATTTAATATTTTACAATTTTGAATTATGATTATCACAATTTTCACTTTTACTAAAACATTTTTTTTTTCTTATAAGTAAACTAAATGCAAGATAAAACAAACTGATTTTACTATTGTATACTCTTTGAATTATGATTACTTTAAAAACTTACCCATAAAAAACATATTGCACATTGAATTATAAATAACATTTTTTATCAAAATTAGAAATTGCTAATTATATTAACGAGAGTATAAACAACAACGACGAGTTATCAAAGTCATACAATTTGTTTGCATTAATAAAGTCTTACTGAAAATGTTCTGTTTTACTTTAATAAAAACTTCTGTTTTTTTTACTTAATCTCTTCATTATCATTACTTAACCCTTAAGATTTACTTAATCGTTTTCAGTGTATTACTTAAAATTTTTTAAATAATTTATGCGAAAATCTAAGGTATCATCTAATATTAAAATTATTTTCAAAAAATTTAAACAGTTAACTTTTTTACTTAAAATTTGAAATCAATAACAGAACTGTTTGATGAAATTAAATGTTACTATTTGCCTCACCATATATGTTCGAAACAGGATTTTCCTAATTTCCTCGCATTCAATCTAAATACCGAAACTCCAGAAGAGGCGCTTAAAAGGCTCAAGTTAAGCAAATTCGAACTTTAAATAACATTTCTTATAAATAAAAAATAGTAAAACTCACTGAGCATTTTTTTGTAGATTCTTTTAAACTGAATTTCTTTACCTCTTGTGTTTTACATGCCGTACATTTAAATTTTAATTTAAAAAGTAACAAAGTTAATATTTCAGTTAAAAATGGACGATGTAGATAACTTTCAATTTATTATATTTACATTGATACTAGTGTTTTTTGTATGAATTAAAAATTTAATCTAGTTTCAAGCAATTACAATATATATATATATATATATATATATATATATATATATATATATATATATAATTTAAGATTTAATAATATATCTTAATGAAAAAAACAATTCATCAAACAAAAATATACTAATTCTAAATATAAATTTCTCTTCACAGAAATCGACATGGCCATGGAAATAACAGCTTAACGATAAGTCCCTGCACTGCATTGGATGACTGTCTTCCCCGATACGAGAATAATAAGCGACCAAGGAAAGCAAAAACTAAGAAGTCAAGAAATGGTCATAATGTTGGTCAGAAAATTGCTGCTTCGAAAGACTTGCACAATAGTAGCAAAAATATTAGCGATAATCTAGAAAACTTCGAAAAATATTTTGAAGAAAAGAATTTAGGTTCATCAAGTGGAATAATATCTACACGTATGGAGCAGGGTGCTTATTCAAGAAACACTCAACCTAACTATAAAAACTCAAAATTTCAGTACAGAGAATATGGAGAAAATAGACGTAGAGTGCAAACACCAAATCTTGAAGTTTTAGAAGATGAAAACAATGTACAGAAACACAGAAGGAGTGTATCTGTTAATGACATCGCTATAGAAGATAAAAATCAAGATTTTGTCCATCCTAGAAGCGCAACAATGGAAGGATTTAAATCCTTTTTCTCAAATATAAAAAGACGATCCAGTGAACAAATGCGAGACAAGCGCAGTTCGTCTTGGAATGATATTTTGAAAACATCTCCACATTCCCAAAATAAAGGAACATTACAATCTAAAAAAGAAATATCAAATCGCTTTCCGACATTTAAAAATCGGAGTTCTGTTGTACTAGAAAATGAGTATAAATCTGATGATTCAAGCTCAACAGATATTGAAGACAGCCCACCTCTTCCATCAGCCAGCTGTAGAAAAAGAGAAGAAGTTAGGAACAAAAAAGAAAACGGTAGTGATGTGAAAGTTACCGAGCTACAAGACAATTACGATCAATTTGTTTCTAACTATTCTCCTTCATCAGACAACAGAAGTACTGCGAATTTAATGCACTAAATCGTCTTTTATTGCTCTTGTTTTGATTTTCCATTGAGTTACAAAAGACCATGAATATAGGAGTTATATAATTAGATGATCATAAATTTACCTGAGATTAGCATTTGTGTATAAAGTTCATTTTTTTTACTTACTTTGTGAACCTTTTTCATTAAAAAACCTAGCACTAAGTACTTTATTTCGAAAAATAAACAATTTTTCTACACACAAGGTAAAAAATAGAATTCTAAAGTGACCAAAATATTACATTTTAACAATGAAACTAAATATTCAAAGTTCTATATTTTCATTTCAAGATTTGAGAAACATTTTCCTTTAGTTAGATTTTGAAAGTTTTAAATTATAAAAAATATAGCATAAGAGAACACCTGCTGTGCACTATTTTAAAAATGTGATGTCCTTATTTACAAGTTAATGAAGAACTCTGAAGGAATATAAAGAGCATACTGATCAGTGGATTAATCATTTCCACCATTCCAGTTTTTAATATAAAAACAATACATTTTTAAATTTTAGTGTTAGAAACTGTGCATGCGAACAATTCCGTAGTCATCATTACTTTGATAGAAACGTTTTCACTAATATAAGCATAAAATGTAGCACAAAATAGTATGATTTTGATATTCTTGTATGATTAATATGCTTAGCATAGTTCATTTCCAAAAGCGTTGCCAAATATTCAATATTTAAAGTAGTATAGAAAATAATTAAGTTGTGTGCGTGTGTGTGTGTACTCTTATAATGGGGTCACAAGTTTTGGAAAACTTCCTAATATTTCGCATCCATGAGTAGTTATAGAAATAAGGCATGTATATAGAAAAAGTATTTCCTATAACTTTTTAGTTTTGAATCAGTTTCAAGTAGTATTTAAATTTTAATGAAATTTTTTTATAATTTTTTTTATTTCCTTTTTTTCCAGTAAATTATTATAATTAATAATAAACTTTTTATAACTAAGAAAACATAACTAACATAAGTATAAAAATGTAGAATAAGATAGCATCTTAATGTTTTTGTAAGAATAAATCATTTCTAAAAGTAACTGCCGAAAATTGCAATGTTTGAAGCTATATTAAAAATATTGTTATAATTGGCAAAGTTTTGGAGTACTTTGAATATTGTATTTGCGGGCAAATATGTATTTATAAAATAAAAGGTTGTTGAAATAAATATAAATAGATAAAAATATAAAGAAAAAATAATAAAAATGTAGAAAAATAGTTAAGAATTTTGACTTCAAAAGATTTTCTTTAGTAGTTATATAGCATTGAGATTTTATTATAATTTCCTATAATTTTATCCAAATTTTTCTTCAAATTATATTATTATTAATCATAAAATTTATAACTATATAAAACATTTTAACAATCATAAATACAAATATTTAGTACAAAATTGCGTTTTAATGCTCACGTCTTAATGATATTAATGCTGTGAGAAAATATTTTAATTAACATAAATATCAAAAATGTAGTAAAAATAGTATCTTAATATTCCTGTATGAAACAAATGTTTAAAACAGTTCATTTTTACAAAAAGATTATCAAATATTGGAATATTTAACCATTTGTTGTAAATATTGTTATAAAATTGGCAAGAGTTTTGGAATACTTAAACCTGTGTAATATTCTGCATGCATATGTGTACTGTTAGAAATAAGGCATATTTGTTGAAAAATAGTTTAGATGAATATATTTAGTTTTCAAACATTTTCAAGTAGTATTTACATTGTATTAATATTTCATTATTATTTTCTATGTTCTTATTCAAAAGCTTCTTAAATTACTGCAAAATCATAATATTTACAAACATAAGAAAGTATTTTCACTAGCATCAGTATAAAAATGTGTGAAGTTTTTATACCTTTATATGCTTTTTCATGAAATATATGTTAAGGATAGTCTATTTCCAAAAGGATTGCCACACAAATATTGCAATATTTAAATTAGTATTATCAATATTATTTTTAGAGCAAATATAAGGATATTTAAACCTATTTATGCTCTGTTTGCATGTATGCATTTAAGGAAATAAGGCATATATATAGAAAAATATAAATTAATGCTTAGCTTCCAAGTATTTTCAATTAGTATTTACATTGTATTAGTATCTCAAGTTATTATTATGATTTCCTGTGTTCTATGCGAAAAATTTCTTTTAAATTACTGTACTTAATCATAAAATTTTTAACTATAAAAAAACGTTTTCAATAACATAAATACAAAAGTAGAGTATGAATGTGCATGATCTTGATATTCTTGCATGAAATATAACTTAAGATATTTCATTTCCAAAAGGATTGCCGGATATTGCAATGTTTAAGGTTTTATTTCAAATATTGTAATTGGCAAATTTTGGAATACCTAGTAATGTTCTCCATGTTTATAAATATTCATAGAAATAATGCATGCCTGTAAAAAGTAGTTTAGACTTCTCTTTCTTTAGCTTTCAATCATTCTTAAGTGGTATTCACACTGTATATTTTGTCGTTTTATTTTTCTAATACCAAAATTTCACTTTAAGCTACTGTAATTAATCATTAAATTTAGCATATTATAAATATAAACCTTAATTTTAAATGTTTTATCATATCAATAATACTACTCGAGATTTTATTTCAGTTGGTGAAGTTTAAAATCTATCTTAAACTTCAAAACGTATTCTCAGTCCAAGTTTTTATGAATTAAGAGTTCACCAGAGTTATAATTACATATATGGCATTGTATTTTTATGAAAACTAAAATTTTCTGATATATTTATGACACTAGTTATAAATTTTGCCAATTTTCTGAAATAAACTTTACTAAAACTACAATATTTTCTAAAACCATTATGAGAAATTAGGAATACTTTTTACACACATTTAGATAAACAGTCAGAAATCTTAGTTGGTCATCTGAAATAGAGTGAAGTCAAATTAGGGAAGAAAGTAGTCTGAAGAAAAGTAGAAAAAGAAATAGTTATTAAAACTGAAGTAGTGATGAAAATAGAAATTTTGTAATAGGAAAGATGTTATTTTGTGTAATTAGAAGAAAATTTTCCGAAGACAAAGTAATTTTAATACTTCTAAATATTTGCTTATACATCATTATTGAATATGAATTTATATAAATCAGTATTATCCTCTCTCTACAATTTAATAAAATTCAGTTTTATACAAACTTCCAAAATATGATTTTCTTATTCATAATTCCATAACAAAAATACCACATACCTTTTGTGAAGTGCAAATTACATCAGTAGTTATTTCACAGTAATCATGTTATTTTATCTACTTTTCCTAAAAAAATCTTAATATCACACTGATTCTTCTTATTGCAAAACTAATTATGATTCTTAGTTTTGTATACATATCATTACTTAATTTAGGAAGTATTATTGAGATAAGATAAATTGATTGAACAACCACTTCTGCGTTAAGAGAGAAAATCCAAAACTGTAGCATTAGTCAAGAATGGGAAAACTAGGATTGAACTATTCAGTAATAAATGTTTAGGTAAAGGATATAGTTAGTTATATTAAGGATCCATGTTCAGGTTCACTAGTTAGCAATTAGATATAAATAAGTCATTAGAAAAGTCATTATTTAAATACAAAATTCATTTCTGTCTACAAAGAATGATGTTCTCACTATCTTTTTTTAGCAATTTTTATATGTTGCTAAAACACTTGTGTAATTTGAGTGTGGTACAAAGTCACTATTTTTATCATCAAGCATTTAAGTAAACCGTACAACTTATGCCACGAGTGTATCTACAGATATGAGCAAAACACATGTCAAACATATTTTTTCCTGTTTTGGTATAGGCTTAAATGTTTGTAATAGACTTTAAACCGAAGGTCCCTATTAAATAGACCTCGCATACAAAAAATAATCGTTGAGGGAGAGAAAGACCAAACATTGTTATGTTAAACCGCCCAATAATTTCATTATAATATATATTTATATATATTATATAATACATTTTTTATTCATTTTGCAGTTGTTGCAAACTTTTTCATGTAAAAAGTAATTTACATAAAAGCATCATTAAAAGTACATATATAATACTTAAGATTTTATTTTTCACTTCAATATTATAAACATTTTTATAACATGCAATACACTCTTAAATCTATTTGATTACTTTACTGGACATTTAAGAGTATTTCAAAAGGCAATTTATACGATTTTTATGATTATGTACTACATTTCTACTCTATTTTGATTGCAAATTTTAAGCGAATATATCAATCTAACCACAATGTTTAATAAATTTAACTTTTTAATTCTTTTCAATGATAAATTTTTCCTGCCATACCATCTTCTCTACCTTAATATTTTCAATAAATACTGGATACAATATTCAATTAAATACAATTTAATAAATGAGGTTCATATACAGTAAAATATTTTATTTTCTAATGTATATTAATTATTCAAACTTAGAGACAAACATTAAAACATCAAATTAAAATATTGATGTCACAATTTAGATGTATATATAATTATATAAAATTTTATTTTTTTAAGCTTTTAATATTTATATTGTTTCACTTTTAAATTTTCAATGTTTATTTTTGAGTGAATGTCTCATTATCATACAAATAATTATCATTTTAACATATTGGTATATGACAAGTTTATGTGTGTATATTTTGTGATTTCATTTCTGTTATTTCATTTTTCATTATCATTAAGTTGTTTTCCATATGTGTAGAGTTATATTTAATATATTACAAATATATGTTTTGTTACTACTGTGTCAAAATATATTTAATGTTTTTAATTCTTTTCATTATAATATTTCCTTTATAAATATTTTTACCATGCAATTTTTGAAGATGTTTAAATATATAATGGAAGATATTCAGAATATTTAAAGTGATGGATGCAATCAGTATTCAGTAGCTGTTTACATAGTCAATTACACATAAATCTAATTGCAAAAATGTTAAAATTAGATAAGAAATTACCTCCGAAGATGCAGTAGCTAATACATGTATTTCAGTAATAATTACGAAATTTAATTACTAATTTGGTTCCAAGATTTTTTAAGTCAAATTTAAATAAAAGTGCATTCATATAATACGGTATATACAACTAAAAATTTTATCGTTGCTCTAACAAAATAAATCCATTTATAGATCTTTAAATCGTTTTGAAAGAGACGAAAATATGAAATGATTTCAGGAAACATTTCGTATATAATAATTTCCATTATACTGCATTACACTCATAACTAAGACTCATAAGAACTCATAACTCTCTGTAAAATCTAAAACTACTGCTTCATCTCTGAATATTAAATTAAAAGAATTATAAAAGTGAGAAATATGCTTTTTACCTTTAAATGATGGCTTTTTAGCTCGCTTATCTGAGACAATGTATTTTAAAATAAAATAAAAGCTCTTAATGCTCTAAGCATTCCATATTTCCAAAGTTAAGTCAATTTTGACTGTACATCAATGATTTTTTGTTCTTTATGGTTAAACACAAAATCATTTTTAATAAATGTAACTTATAAGAACAGAAACTATATAAAATCACCCATTTTGTAAAAATTACAAAACTATTAAATTTGACATTTCTTATCTACTGTTAATTTGTGTTAAGTAATGTTATATCTCATTTTTAAAAAAATTCTTGTTATACTAAAAATATAACTATGAGAGAGAAATAGTTATTGAATACTGTTAGCAACAATCACTCACAGCACAAAATATTTCAATTGCACATGCATTAAATTTATTGTAATACAATTGATCCTTTAATAAGAAAATACATTGTATTAGAAGTGTGTACTGCTAAAATTCTTACATTGAAAATTTTATTTAAGGAAAATGTTTCATTCAATTAGTATTAATAATATATATATCAGCACATTTCTGTAAAAAATTGTTGAGTAAATATATTACTATTGGCATTAAGTTTTTCTTAAAAATTTATATTGAATCATGAAACAAAAGGAAAATTACTGTTGATTGTTATACATTTTAAGACTGAGAAGAGTATTTCTTCAAATGTTAGCATTAAAGAGTTTCCTAGTCACATATAAGTCTCAATGAGATTGTACTTAAAGTATAGTAAATAAAATATATAGTTAGTGATTGACTTCCACTTTTTGCTCGAATGTTCATAGTAGTTCAGAAGTTCCAGAGGTCAGAAATGATTCGAGTATTGGAATGAAAATAGAGGGGAAAAATCCCTCACAATGAATTATCTTTATTTACTTATATAGTACAATCAAATTTAATTTGGTATAAAATCTAATCGTATCTGATACATTTTCTTTGCATAAAAGTTGCTTATTGTTTTCAATTTTTTAAAACTGCAATTTTTTTATTTTTTGTTTTTATTTTATTTTTATTTATTTCTTTAAAAAAATTGGGTTAAATTTGATTTGAAGCATGATTTATCTTTTAAATGTTATTCATTGATAACAAAAAAATGTTTTAACATTCACTACATACATACGTCAGAAATAATACCATGTTAAAAATATACATTTTATAAAACTAAATATGCTACCGTAAAAACTTAAAAATGCTAAGCAAATTTTAATTTTTTTATATATTTTTGAATACGAAAACGTGATACGAATTAACAAGATTCAAAGCTTTCCAAAGGTAGAAGTCAATAACAATAAACAGCTATTATTCTTTAATTAATAACTGTTATAGCGGTAGTAAAATAATAAATAAGTTATACTTTAAATACTATTTTCTAGACATTTCATTACAAGATCTTCATTGCAAAAATTAACAACTAATAATTCACTGTTTAATAGAGAAACCGATGAATTTAAATTTTCATTTTAATAATTTAATATTAGAATTTAATTTGTAAATTCAGCATTAACATGATTTAAATAAAAACTACAAATGTGTAATTTGACTAGGGTAATTTAGTAGCAAATAATATCGAAACAAATTCCCTACCTAATACATAAAAAGAACATTTTTAGACATTTTCGCGTGTTAATATATTTCTCTGATTTTTAAATTCAAAATAAATATAAATTTACTGAAATAAGGTTGATTATTTCTTTACTCTTGTGATTGTTAGCAGAGCAAACAATGACTATTATCTTCACATTTTTCAGTATAAAGAAAATTCCATTCAGAATCTATCTTGAGGTAAGACTTAAAACTGTTCAAATTCATTTATTAAAGTTCTCACAGAAATTTAAATAATTTCCATAATTTTCAATGACCAAACATTCAAATTTTCCCTGACTACCTATACTGTACTTATACCAATTTTTTAATTAAATTTTTGATTACTCATCTCCACAGTTTCCTGCTCTTTATTTTTAGCGCAGTTATAAAATATCGCATTTAAGAGTATATTGAATCATAAAATTTAATACAAATTGAAAAAGTTTATAATTAGGAAATGTTCAAATGTACATAATAATACTGATAAAAAAGTTTAAAAATATCGAAAAACTATCGGTCTATAAATAACTGCAACAGAAACACAATTTGCATAAATTGAAAGACATTTTTCAAATTATACCTCTTTTAGCAAGCATATTTCATTTCAGAAAAAAAAATTACTTGAGATACTGATTTTTTATAAATAATAACTCAAAAAACAAATTCGAAGAACTATAGATCTATATATAATTGTAACAGAAAAACACTTTATAGATTGAAAGACTGATTTTTCAAGTTAAACCTCTTTTAACACATTTCGTTTCAGAAAAATAAAATTACTTGAGAAACAGATTTTTTTATAAATAACTCGAAAACAATCTATAAATGATTGTAACAGAAAAACACTTTACATAAATTGAAAGATTAATTTTTCAAATTATACCTCTTTTAGAGCACACATATTCCATTTCAGAAAAACAAAATTAATTAAGAAATAGATTTTTTATAAAACATTTTAAAATCATCAATACTGTTTTAAAATGCTTTCAAACCTTTCATTTTTTTCTTTCTAATTTCTTCACTTTATGATGTAAAATTCGTTTTTCATTTCTTTTCACCCTGGTTCCATTTAACACGTTCGAGGTAATAATTATATATGCTTTAAAATTTTTGACAAATGTCCACATGATTTTGTTAGAGAGATTTTCTATAAAGATCCACAGTACATAATCCCATCATACATATTTCTTTGTGAAATATTTTTTTTGTCATGCAGATTTTCTGTATACGTAGATACTTCAGTCATTGAGAATCTATTCTTAATTACTGCACACACAATGAAATGTGAAAATAATACTTGATAATATTTTGACTACCAAAAAGAATGAAAGAAAAATCAAGTCTCTAAGTTTACTCTAGATCCTTTTCAAAGAGCCTTATAATTGTTTCTATGGATCAACTTATAATGTAATATACATGAAAGAGAAAACAGCCTTACCTTGCTGGTCAATACTCTATGAAAGTATATCTAGTGACGAGAGGAGTATCTTTTAAAGTGGTAAAACTTTTTTGATCTTTTGACTAATTTAACTAATGCCGAATATTTGGTTCTAATGATTAGAAACGCTGTAAATAGCTTTTTTCTAATTTAAGGGAATTCGTTCATGCATTCGTACTGTCAGCTGTTTGAAGACCATGGTGGTCTTGTTGGGTATTGACGTCATTTTCGCAATTAGAAGTTAGTACTTTCTATACTGCCTCAGCTAAAGGTCCGTCATGTTTGCTAATTGTGACTGGGTACGTAAAAAATGCGATGGTCGCTATGTTCTCCAAGTGAAATAATACATTTGGGAGTGATAGGCCAGGTCTGGAGGGTCTTCTGCTAAGTTCCTATTTATAAATTATGAAGGCACACCCACTTTTGGGATTACGATGTACCCACGGATTGTCTCAAGTTCAAGATGCCGTCAATTCTACCTTTTGTGCGAAAAGTAGGATATAATGTTGGCATATCCAATTGCCCGAGCATTTGAAATACACTCACTTCCAAAAGTTAAGCACGAAGGTGTAAAATACAAAAAAAATCAGCAAATACTGCTTTGATTGACATAAAATTTGGCAGGAAAGTAAAATATATATTTATGAATAAAATAAAATCAATAATTATATACAGAAATGAGAACAATATTAAATTTTTATAAGTTATCAGATAATGACATACTGGAGATTTAAACAAAATTATGTATAAAGTGAAAATAAACAGCATAAAATGAAAAAAATGAACATTAATAGGGTATGAGATCCCCCCTCATCTGTATACAAAGTTAACACCTTGTGACCATGTTTTTAATTAGGTGGTTAACCACCGCAGAACTAAGCAATAGCCATTCTTCTTGTAGAGCAGTTTTCAGCTCAATAAGAGTGGCTTGAGGTGGGAAACGTGAAGATACAGCACGGCTGAGAGCATCCCAGAGATTTTCAATGGGATTAAGGTCGGACGAATATGCTGGCTACGCCATCTGCGCAATCCATTCACTCTCCAGGCAGTCATCGACAATGTCAGCTCTATGGGGACGTGCGTTATCATCCATTAAAGCAAAAATAGGGTTAACTACTGCAGCGTACAATCTCGCAATGGGTTCTAGGACTTCATATCGATACCGGACAGCCGTCACAGAACCCCATTTAAAGATGTGAAGGTCGGTGCTGTATTCTAATGAAATCCCTGTCCATACCATAATGCTTCCGCCTCGGAATGCGTGATGTTCGGTGATATTTTAGGGCTGATTGCGTGTTCCTTGTTCACGCCATATCCTTATACGATTGTCATCTGACTCCAGAGCAAATCTTGACTCATCAGTAAACATGACATTGCCGCATTCAGAAACAGTCCAATTGACATTTTCCCGGCACCACTTTAATGGTGCCACTCTTGATTGGACGGATAGACAAACACAAACTTAAGGTACCTGATCGTACAGTCCTCTCATATGTAATATTCGGCGTGCAGTAGCTGCAGATATCATCTTACCAATGGACGCTGTAACATAGATGCCACACGTGTGGAGGTCGTTCTGCGATTCCGCTTGGCTAAAATCGCAATATATCTATCTTCCGCGGGGTTTGTAACCCTTGGGCGACCGGCTACGGGCCTTCGCACAACTGTCTGTGTGGTTTGGAATTGTTTCCATAAACGTGAAATTACAGAATGATGAAAGCCGAAGAAAAAAGCAACGTCTGAGATCGACTGTCCTGCTTCAATGCGCCCCACAGCACGCCAGCGCTTAGAATCTTCCATTCGTCTTCTGGAAATCATAGAAACACGTATGTCTTGAAAACAAATTGTACGAAAGTTTTAAACACTTTCTATCAGCACTTACAACCAACTTCTGTAACTCTTAATAAAACTGGTATCTTATAAGACTGCCCTTTTTGCATACTTGCATCTCTTTCAATTCTTATTGGCTCTTGGAAATTAGCATTTTCCTCTCCGTGCTTAACTTTTGGAAATGAGTGTAAATCGTCAACTATTTTTAAAATGTAAAGATGTTTCCTTCTGAATTCAAAGGTTTTAATTTTAAATGCCATTACCTTATTGATGAATATTTTGTTTGGAGTTCAATGTTAATATTTTTAGTGATTGCAAATAGTTTTCTTGTTTTGGTTCGTAACATCATTTTTCATCAAATTTTTGATGGAAGTAACTTCATATTACTGTTAATTCAAATTCATTGTTCATTGGTATTCCTATTTGAAAAGTTTCTTGAATATTTATATAAAGTTAAATACTGTTAAAAGCACATATGCTAGAAGATAAGCTTTTAAAATATCAACTGAACTCAAAATATCTTAAAACAGTGTACAAGAAATTCTTTATAAAATAGAACAACTTTTACATATATGTTAACATACCAAAATATTTTTTCATATTCATTATATTTATAAATAATGAAACTAAAACTAGAAATTTTAAACTTCATATAGAAAAAAAACAAATATTTGTTTCTAATCAGCGTAAATTTGTACATCAATTTATTTCAACACAATTAAAATAGATATACATTAATAAAATAATATTTTTGTTTTTGTAATGGATAATTTTTCACTATGTTCAAAAACATCTTTTTTACAAAAACTCAAATAATTAGAAAAATGTCTAAATCTGGTAAATTGGAAGGAGCAACAGAGGTTTGTAGTTTAAACATCTGAAAGCTAAGTCATAGCCTTGGGAATGTTTAGCGCTCTGTCCATCGATTCAACGGTTTGTAGGTTTGAATCCCAAATTCGCCTTGAATGTTAATGGTAGTTCGGAAAGTATTTTAAATTGTAGGTACTGTTCTAATTAGCACTAATGTGCAAAAAATAATAACCGTTGAGTGACAAACCAAATCATCTAGGTTCATAATTAACCTCATCATTGCAGGCCCTGCAGATAACATAGATCATTGCAAGCCAAAACCTGATATCACTGTTAGTAGCTTAATTTTGGCTATCAAGTTTATATCGTATATTAAAATGAGTTATAAAATATATTTTTTAGTATTCGATTTGATAATTATTTTCAATGGGCTCGGCTTATGCATGTCACAAAACACAGAACTAAACTGCAAAAAATGACGGAAGACATATAGTAAAAATCACTGTTATTTAAATTGCTGTCATAGGAACACTAACGATTACAGTAAATTTTACTATAAAATTCAGCCACAGAAAATCGTTTGCTATTGGGAATACGCATTGAATTGGCAGGATAAAAGTTTCTTTTGTTCCTGTGACAAATGAATCAAATTAATTTCGTCATATATTTGCCCTTGTTTTAGCTTAGTGAAGTTGGTGATATTTTGAGAATAATTGTTCCTTTTGTTGAATTTCTATTGAAATTTAATCACCAAATATAAGGTAACGTATACTTTTCATATTGTTTATTATGCAAGTAGTTAGCTAACTTTGATATATATAAATTCTTATAAATTTGACTGAACATTTCAAAAAATTCTAAGCTGAATTTACAAATGATCATATTCACTACTATTAATTTATAGTCAATATTTTTTTACTTACTTTTTATTAATATTTAAAATACACTGCTGGACAATTGCTAAGGACGGATCACAAATTGCAATGTAGCATAACATTAAGCGAGACATGAGGCCTAGTAGGATAAAATATAGTTGCCACACTGTTCAGACATTAGAATAAAGAATATTTATTGTTACTGAAAGTACAAAAGCTGTGAAACATCTGAAAGAAAAAAAAATGTTCATTTGATGCTGCATACGGAAAAATGGAACAATGCATCTAAAAGTCAGCTGGCACCTTGAAGAAAGGTATATGTCCACCGTGGAGTGTGATGCAATCTTCCACACGTCGTATCATACTTTGCACAACATTATCCAGCAGCTGTTGAAGCAATTTATCCCATTCCTCTGGGAGCTCCGTCATTATTATATTACTATCCTTTTACACACTATAACAAATCTTGAAAAACTTTCTTCATCACAAAGAAAGAACAAACTAGCTGTGACCTCCTAACATCTACAATTGATCCATTTACAAAGTAATGGATGGTTGTAGACGGTTTAATTAATAGAATTATCAGTTGACGAACTTTGAATATCTACAAAAAATAAAGTTTTTTCAAATTACAATAAACTAATGAGGATTTTTAAAACTATACAATGTAATTGTAAATTTTCCACTCTGGTAACTTATCACTAACTTTGCAAAAACATGTTGATAAAGAAAAACAATAATAATTATTGCAATAATAATTCCATACAATTATTACTGCAATTTAAATTAATACTCATTATACACTATAACAAAATTACTTCTTACTGCATTTATACAAAAATTGTTTTCTTCCAAATACAAATGTCCACATAATTTAAATATTAAAAATACTTTATAACACAGAGTAATTTATAACAATTTAAATTATTCAAACAGAAAAGAATTTGCAACCAATGCACACAAATATAAGGCATAAAATATATACAGCTGAAACTGTAGCATCATGTTAACAATTTTGTAAATAAAATTATCTAATATTCATATTCATAAAGAATAAAAGTATCAAAATCAGGAAAAGTATTTGATATAATTGGGAAATTGAATGGAAATTGAAATGAAATAATTACTATCGATATGCACTACTATAGTTTGCTTATAATTATTTTCTTAACACAAAATTTCATTTTAACATTTTTTTATTTTACTCACATTATAAACATATTAAAATTTATCTTTTTCATTATTATTCCTTAATATTACACAATAGATTTTTCGTAGGCCTGGTTTTCAACGGAAAATTACTTGATAGAGGAAAATATCTTAATCTAGTGCAATGTACTATTTCATAATTTTTCTTTTTCCATATTAGCGTTTGATGTTTCTTCTATCAATGTGAAACACTCCAAAACTTCAGCCTGTGTTTCGATATTTATTTTCTTTGCCATATTCGAGACTTTTTCGGAGCGTTTTTTCTTTACCATGTGTGTAAAGAAAACAGTTTTATGTGATAGAAAGTAAAATAACAGTTTTAACCGCACCACACACATCAAAGCGTAAAAGGGGATTATCCCCGTAACCTAGCGAGACCTCTTGTGTGTGAAGGCTCATAATTTCTTCTTTTCCCTCTCGGTAATCCAAGTGAGGAAGCAACGCTGCTTTTTAGAAATGCTCTGAGGCTTAACGCAATCCATGTCCTGTCGACATTTAATTATATTAAATTATTCTTGAATATAGTAATGCATAATTTAGAAGCAGTCTGCAGCAGAGCGTTAAGGCAGTGATTGCAAGACACACATACATTCCAAATAGCATTTATTTAAAGAAAAGATTAAAAAATTTAATTTTCCATCTGTAACATTGAGTGAGTCTTATAGTGGTTAGCAGACGTCTGTGTGTACTGCTTCTTACTGAAGGGGGTTTTATAAGGGATGCTACGGGATTGTTAAATTTTTAAAAAGTTTTACAGGAATTCACTGGCACCTGTGTGTTAGGACTTCAGTATAGGAATAAAATAAGGGAAAATTCATAAATTTAAAATTGCATCAAATAAGTAACATTATCACATTATCAAAGAACTCATATTCCATTAGTTTAACTTATCTTAATATATATATATATATATATATATATAACGGAATTGATCTTAAAGGAAATTGCACTTTCCTGATTTTCATCAAAAGTTTTTGTTTTTATTAGCTGACCCACACATATAGTTTTTATTTTTCTTAACTTTTCTTTGGAAATCAATAATATAATTTTATTTCTCTTCTCTCAAAAATTATTCTCCAGATTATAATAGTTTCAGACATTATTGGGTCTGATCTCTAGGGGGCTGGACAAAATCACCCATGAATCACAATACCTTCGAATAATCATTTAGATGAAGCTATATAAATATTGGCATCTTTCTTAGATATTTGTTCCTTTCATGCAGCTTCACTGAAGAACCTGTCTATCTTGCAGCCAAGAAAACCACTTTTTGACAGATCAAGATTTGCATTCTGTTCTTTTCAGTGACAATTCAACAAATGAAGACATTCTTGTCAAGTTTTCAGCAGATGAGAACTTGAAAGATACTGTCATTCTGTAAACATCAGAGAAATCAATCGCTTTGATGGCATTGTCATCCTTATGAAGAGAGAGATCGTGTTGGATTGACTAACATTGCTTTAAAATTTTCAAAACCTAAGAGCGACATTTTCGAGGAGCCAACACTGAAAGGAACTAATAATTTATCCAAGCCCATGTGCTACAAAAGAATAATTTTCAACGAAAAAGAAGAAAAAACTTGCCTAGTTTTAGGCAAAAACCTATGTATGGAACTCTATGTAAATATGAAATGTGCATATGCAACAATAGTAGTCTAGAAATGTGTCAATTTTTGGTACAGTCCAAGAAAAATAATTTAGCTTTTAAAGCTGAAGAAACGATTTGAACTTGAAGCAAAGCCTGATTTTAGATTCCTATTCAGACAGACTGAATTCTTCTCACATTTGAACTATTATAGTTTACATTTATTTTGTCATTATATTTTGTTTTTATTTAAACTTTTGAAATGTTGTAAGGGTCATGGGGTATAATATCTTAGTTATGTACTGTAGTATATTTTATATTGAAGCAGCCGGAATGTAATAATTATTTTATTCAAAAATGGGACGACAAAATTATACACACATACAAGTATTGACATTATCGAATTGTTCTGTTTGTAAACATTTTATAGTCTCGAACTCAGGGTGTTCTTCTTACTTTCGTTTTTAAGAATACTACATTCTCTCACACTTAAATTACGTAGTCCGATAGATATCGTGGTGGTTGTCGCGTATTCTTACTGATCTTCGAATAGGACTTCGTGGAGCACCGGAACCATTAGAAACACCAGATACTGGCTTACCATAATTCTTCGCAATTCGAACTTCTGATGGCATGCGGTCGAAATGATTTCCAGTAGGAAGCGATTTCCTAGGATAAATGACATCAGGCTTTGGGGAAAATGTAATTCTTGGAATTTTAGGAACCTCACTTTTCCTCAATTGGTTTATGTGTCTCTTTTTATAGTTTCCTGTCATCGAGTTATATTAAATAGATTAATTTACCAGTTCGTTGTTTAACGATGCCAAATTTCCATGATAGCTTATTGTTGGCATAAGTACGTGATTGTACACGATCTCCCACACTTAAAATTCCATGATTTGGAATAGTGAGTGAAGTATATGTGTATTTGAATCCCTTACTTGGTGGACGTAATAAATCTAGTTTAATTCGAATTTGGCGTCCAAGATACAATTCTGAAGGAGTTTTTCCGGATTGTAATGGAGTTGCTCGATAACGAAATAAAATTTCTCTTACCTTCTCGGGTATTGAGTTCTTTTCATTGGACATTGACTTTAATTTCTGTTTAAAGGTTTTTACATTACGTTCAGCTAATCCTTTAGTTGCAGGATGACCTGGAGCAATTGTCTTATGAATAATTCCATATTCTTTACAAAATTCTGTAAATTCGGTACATGTAAATGTAGATGCGTTGTCAAATACAAGGACATGAGGCAATCCATGAACACTGAAAATATCCTTTAATAATCTTACTGTTGAAATAGATGATGGAGAGCTTTGTTGAATTTTAGCTTCAAGCCATTTTGATCTTGCATCCATTACTATCAAAAAATGATATCCAAAAAAAGGTCCAGCGTAGTCAATATGTATTCGTTCAAAATTTGATGATGGCTCTTCCCAATGATGATTTGATATTTTTTCAGGATTATCTTTTACTTCTGCACAACTTGTACATTCTCGAACTAATTGCTTTATATCTCGATCGATGTTTTTCCAATAACAGTATCTTCGGGCTAGATTCTTCATTTTGACTATTCCTAAATGTGTGTGATGAAGTTCTTTTAATATCCCTGTTCGAAGTTTTTCAATAATGTACACTCGATGTCGTTTAAAAATTACTCCATCCTGTAATGAATATTCATAATCATATTTGTTACCTGATAAAAGTTCTTGTTTTAAAACTGACAATCCTGGATCCTTCTCTGTCTCCTTAGAAATTGTCTCAAACGTAATGGAAGAAGTTGTAATTTGGTTAACAGTCTGGCAGTGAATAATATCATCATCTTGTCAGATATTTGAATCTTTAAGTTTTAGTGATGATCTTGAGAGATAATCTAAATTCTGATTATCTTCACTTTTTCTATGTTGGACTTTATAATTATATTCACCAAGAAATGCTGCATATCTAATGCTGTAATCGGGATGATGTCATAGAAGGTGTTTTACTATCGGGATTAAAAATTATATATAACGGGTGGTTATCAGTTATTAATGTAAATTCTCTACCATAGATGTAGTTATGAAATTTTTGAATTGTAAATTTGATGACTAATGCTTCACGATCTAGTTGACTGTAATTTTGTTCAGAAATTGTTAGGGATCTAGATGTAAAGGCTACTGGTTTCTCGATACCATTTATTATGTGGGATAAAACTCCAGCGATGCCTGTTGGGCTGGCATCACAAGCAACAACAATTGGTAAATTTGGATTGTATGGCATCAAATCCCTATCGCTAGAAATCTCATTTTTTAATTTAATGAAAGCAGATTCACAGTTAGAAGACCAGTGGAAGTTTTTTATTTTTTTAGAAGTTGCCTTAAAGGATAAGTCAGAGATGGTGCATTTGGGAGAAATTTAGAATAATAGGTAACCATTCCTAAGAAACGTTTCAATTCTTCAATATTTTTCGGTCGCGGAGCATGAATAATGGCTTCTGTTTTCTTTGGGCATTTTGATATTTCGTTTTGTTGGATTACATAGCCTAAACATGAAATTTTGTCTTTGAAAAAATAACATATTGAACTATTTACATGCATATTGAATTTTTGAAGACGTCTCAAGCATTCGATCAGATGATCATGGCAGTCTGAAAAAGTTTCTCCATGTACTAAAATATCGTCAAAGTATGTAGATACACCTGGTAGACCCATTAATATTTGATCTAATATTTTGTGGAATTCACTAGGAGCAGATTTGATGCCAAAAGGTAAACGATTTATTTGAAAAGTTCCTTGATGAGTAGATATAGTTTGAATTACCTTGCTTTCGTCATCAACCACTACGTGTAAATAAGCTTTGAATAAGTCTAGAGTGCAGAAAAATTTAGTTCCGAAGACTATTCAGTATTTCATCTATTTTTGGGATTGGATAATGTGCATCTTGTAGTTGAGGGTTTACAACTACTTTATAGTCAACACATAATCGAACACTACCATCAGGCTTGGGTATAACAAGAGACGAACCCCAGTTGCTACAATCTACTTTTCTAATTATCTGATCTTGCTCAAGTATTTTAGTTCTTCGTCAACTTTATCGCGTAAGGTAAAAGGTACTTCTCTAGCTTTTAAAAATACAGGTTTCAAATTTTCTCGGAGTTTTAGAGCACGTTAAATTAGGTATTTTCCCCACTTTTTGTTCAAACACAGTAGGAAATTGTTTTATAATGTTATCAATAATATTAGAAATATTGACAGTATTTATTTGAATTTCTTCAGGTTGGTTACACTTATCGATATCAGATAAACTTATTTTTAAATGTCGAATCCCTGTTCTTCCTAACACTGGAGTAAACATATCTGGAACTATATACAAAGTTTCTGTACTTGTGAGATTTTTATATTTGACTAAAACTTTGACAAAACCTGATGGTTCGAAAATTCCGTGAGTGTAAGATCGAAACTTCACGTCTGTAGGTTGTAAAACTTTTGTTAAATTCAGTAAATCGAAAGCTTGTTTAGGTAAAAGTGAAAATCCTGCGACGGAATCGACTTCAAATTTTTGTATTTTCCCATCTATCTGCACATTAACCCAGAATTTTTCAGAGTCAGTTGTAAATTTGAAAATATCAATAACTTTAGACCTATTAGAAAAAATATTGACTGAATCAATATCTGTAACATATTCATCTTTTTCAACGGATTGAATTTCACTAGCCTTTTTATTTTTCAGCAGTGTTGATAAACAGACATTTTGAACGTGTCCCTTTCGCTTACAAAGTGTACAATATAATTTTGTTATATGTCAGCACGACATTCTCGAGAAAGGTGATTTGAACGTCCGCATCGTAAACATATATTGTAAATACCAATTTCACGAAAATTTAATGTTGATGAAAATCTATGTCGAGAATTTGACTTGTTTCGTTTTTGAGAAAAATCTCGCTTTTGTAACATTTGAGTGATTTGTTTTAAAAGTACTTCGAGTTCTTAAAATTTTATTAACTTCATCTGATTTTCCACTAAAATTGTGTTTCGATAATTCACGGTTGTTTATTTTCGAAGCTTCTAAGGCTAAAGCTTGTTCAACAGTTACATCGAATGTTAGATCTGAAACCATTAAAAATTTCTCTCGAATAAAGTCATCTTTTAATCCTCTAATAAACTGTGCTCTCAAAAATAAATTAGCAACAGATTTTTCACATTCACAATTAAAATCACAAGTAGAAGTAATTTTCGAAGTGCGGCAACATAATCAGAAACACTTTCGTTTTCATTTTGAAAACGAGATAGAAATCTGTGTTGTTCGATAATTAATAACATTAGATTTAGGACATAATGCTTTTCAAGAACAGAGGCTACTTCATCATACGATAAATCATTCGGAATTTTAGGTGCAGTTAAAGAACACAAGAGATTATAATGTTCAGATCCAATGCAGTTCAGTTGTATTTTAACCCACAAATCTTAATCTTCGAAAACATTTTTGATTTGTAAATAATTTTGAAATCTTTATTTATATTGCAAAAATGTTTCTGTTGAAGAATTAAAACATTCGAATTTTGATAAAAATGTTATCGTACCTTTTTCTTGATCTGGAATATCCTTATTTCCTTCTCGTTTCAAAATAAGATCTGCAAGTCGATCATTACTTGTTGTAATTACCTTTAATAAAGCTGCAAATTGTTCTGCATCCATGACTTTTTTTGTTTATCCTCGTCGCCAATTTATTGTAGTATATTTTATATTGAAGCAGCCGGAATGTAATAATTATTTTATTCAAAATTGGGACGACACAATTATACACACATACAAGTATTGACATTATCGAATTGTTCTGTTTGTAAACATTCTTATAGTCTCGAACTCAGAGTGTTCTTACTTTCGTTTTTAAGAATACTACATGTACTACCCTCCTTAACAATTTTTATCCTTATTTTTTTGAAAAAAAATTGACAAGTATAAGGCACCTATGAAGCACTTAGTTATATAATGTCCAAAATCGAAATTATGCTACTCTCCTTTCAACCCTAAAATCAAAACATGTTAGCCACAAATTAATAAAAAACTTTCATAAACGTAGAGATTAATAATGTCTTACTTCTGTACCAAATATCTGAAAGTTTTTGCTGTAATAATGATGTAACATTTAAAAACACATTCTTTGTCCAGTATTAACTTTTAATTTCATATTTTATCATAAAATCTTATAAAATTTCTGGTAAAATAATTGTAATTTAATCTACTGTCAAATTATTAAAATAACTTTTGAAATCTTCAAACAATTGAGAAATAAAGATTGTATAGTTAAATAGAAACAAAATAAATAAAGTAAAATTATCAGTGCACAGAGTTTTCAAATAATAAAAAGTAAAATTATGAGATAATATACTTAAAATTTTTATTCATTTAACACTTCTTTATTATGAATTTCTTGTTAGTGCTAATAAATTATCTTTATACATTTGAAAAACTGGAAATTCTGTGTACAAGCATTGTTTGATGCGTATTACATATCTAGAAATATAAAAATTTTGTATCAGAAATTTTTATTTTTTATCAGGCACCAATCAACTTGAAAAGAATTTTTAAGTATGCAAATAACATACTTAAAAGCTCTTTTCTTCATGTTTTATAAAGTTCACTGGATAAGCTATAGATGTCACCACAATTTACAAAATCATTTTCATGAAGCAGCGACACTAATAATAAGTGCGTGTCAAAGTTTCAAAAATATAGGCCGTGAAATTATCAATTTACTGTGATTTTGGAGACGCTACTTTTGTTTACACAATGAGAAGCTGATTTTTATTTTTTTTAAGAAAAGCTTTTTAGTTTTTTTTTAGGAAAAACTCAGAATTTCATCTGATAATAAAACACTGTTTTATAATGGAAGAAAAGAACTATTCAATCAAAACATGCAAAATGTGTACTCATATATATATATATATATATATATATATATATATATATATATATATATATATATATATATATATATATATATATATATATATATATATATTCTTTAATTTACTTGAACGAGAAAGTGTATTATATACTAAAAACAAACTATTGAAAAATAATTAAAATGTAAATAGTAATATTCCTTTCTAAAAAATACTTAGAAAAATAATTCCATTTTATCAGTATGTTCTTACGTATTTAACTGTAAAAAAATATAGAAAGAAAATCATCATGTTTTTTTTTTTAATTTCATTAAAAAAATTCAGTTATTTTCGTTTAAAAAATAATAATGCAGAGATTTTTACTAAAGTAACGCATACACATTTCGTTTGATTTCATCTATAAAAATTCCTTTTTTCCTTTCTAAAATTTTTAGTTGCTTTTATCATTGTTATAAAATATACTTTTATTTAAATTATAATGTATTGTTTTTATATAGTTTGCTTTCACAATTTGTACATTAAAGTGAATAGGTAGATTATGTTTACTTGTTTATAGTAGAAATTTATAAAAAGCGGTAACTTCTCCGACTCTTATTTAAAAAGAGTAATCAATATTCAACAAGTGTATTTTCAAACATTACTTTCGACAACCGTTTCTGTACGATTTATTTTGCGAAACTTGGATCATAAATACGTAAAATAAACTAACTTATTTAAAAAAAAATTTGTATATAATAGAGCGGGCACTTGGGTGACTAATCCTTAGCCACAACAATGGCGGAAACTGCTACCCATTTGTCGTTACCCAGCGGGCACCTGTGAACCATGTCACGGAGGCGAGTAGCATTACCCACGTCATACCCGTTCATAGGGTGGGTTACATTCATACATCATCACAGAAGAAAAGACAGAGAAACACAGCATGCTTAAATTTTACAAAATTAAAAGTTTTTTTTTTTAATGCTTCAACTGTTGACTCAGATGCCAATATTGCTGTCTTCTTTTTCCTACATTTTTTATTTTCCTTACATTACAGTGTGTTGTTATCTGTTTTCTGTGATTGGTTATTTCAAGTTGATGTTGGAATGTTATTAATTGTTGTAAATTCTTTTTTTACTTGCACTACACCTATGGAGACTTAAAATTGAGATTGTAGTAAAGTGAGTGTGAGTGAAAGTATAGTACTTTTAATATTATGTTTTTGTATATAAATGAATATATTATGCTTATAAATAAAAGTTGTAACAATAAAAAATCCAGCAATACAAATAATAAGAAATTTTTATTTGTCATAAAATAATTTTTTTTTATCATTAAAGGTTAATATAGAAAGATAAGATTATTTTTGAAAAATTACAGGCACACTGAAACCTTTAAAGAAAATTCCTTCCACACACACAATATTCTTAATATTATTCATCAATTAAAGTTTTGATTTTTCTCCAGCAAATGGTGGAAGATTTTCATGATCTATAAAAAGAAATAAATTATATTTATGAATCTGTAAAAGAAAATAAGTGACCCTTTAAAAATTATTCAATGGTTGCCATCATTAAGCTTATCATAAATTTATTCAAACATTTTGGTACATCAAACTAAAATATTTTTTCTGCATATGTAGGTGGGGGAAAATAACAGAAATTTTGTTAGGAACAATAATGTATTAAGATATTCTGGCTGAGCTACTCTTGACCGTTTAATCTTCAAGACCGAAGGGAAAGAACTTCCATTAATCATATGAAGTGGAGCATTCCGAAGACAGGAGACTGATTTTACACTGCAAAATGGCTCTTTCATAATTTGGAAGTAGGGACCAAGCAGATTTTCAGACTTAGCCTGCTAATCTACATTGCAACTAAAACCAATTTTATATGCCTCAGTCATCATTGGTTAACACTAGTTCTTCAGTTCTGTCACACATGTAACCCTCTGCTTTTCAGTAATGAGAATGATGTTTTTTCCCAACCAAGCTATTGCAGTTATTGGGTTTGTAGTGATTTCATTATGGAACATGAGTGAAAATGATTACACTATCTGGAAATTTACTCTTTCCCTCAAACACACACTAAATTTAATCAATAAAAATGATAAGTGATAGGATAAGGAGCGATCTACTGTTGATTAAACACATTAATTCATTTAAATAAGTAGAAAAATAAATTAGAATTTAAATAAATGATAATTTTTTTAGTTAATTTTACGCCTATTATTAAAACTTTTAGTTAATAAAATGCAAGATAATTTTTTCTTCAATAAAGATTTAACTATCTGAATTTAACATTTTATGAATGAATATATTCATTCATTTGCAGACGAAGTTTTAACCCCAAAGAAAAACTTATGTCAGAAGTTTTTATAACCCTGGAAGAAATTGAAGAATCATTGACATGGAAACAATTTCATCAAGAGGCAAGAGAAAAGTAACAAAGAATTAAAAAAACAACATATGTTTTACTGAAATCTATCCATTACACTAACACATAATAGAACAATAAAATTAATCAAGAAAACGTATGATTTCATTACAAATCACTCAAGTATTTATACACCTTCTCCATCCCAAAAATTTAGTAATTTCCCTATCAACTTTAGTAGTTTTTAATCCTTAAAATATAATTTAAATAAGTGAAGAGAGAGAATAGTATCTATAAGACCTTAAATTATTGAAAGCAATAACTTAGATTTGGGAATTAGTTATTCTCTAAAGCTTTAAATTATTTCATAAAATTTTCAAATTCAAATCCGGATGGATTCTAGGTCATTTCAATCTGTGTAGCAGTATTGAAATGTTTCGATTATTTTATTATTTCTGATTGTCCTCTGAGTGGATTAGATAGTCAATCTAAAATAAATATTCTAATGACTGGGTTAAGCCCCTTTTAAGACAAGCATAGAAATTTTTTAATCATTTTCATTAAAGTATGCTTAAATTACATTCATTAAGACACAAAAAAATTTTGTTCATGAAAAAAATAATTTTGAGTTTATAAGAAATAAAATGGTGTTTATAAGCACCATTAGCCAAATTAATGAATACTTAATTTCTATTTCATAAATACATATCACTTACACCACGAAATCTCAGACTGACTTTTTGCTTTAACAATTTCTTAACATTTTTTTAGACTGCAAATTTGCACTTTTTCTTTTTGTCAAAGACAGATTTTCCGAGCAATTCATTAAGATTGACCTATTGATTAAAATTGACCTATGCAAAGCAATAAATAAAAAAATATTGTTTTTAATATTCCTAATACATCCAAATCAAACATCAGTTCAATCTTTTAAAATACAGAGAGTTATATCAGTTTAATATAAATATTCTTATTAAAACAGATAAAACAAATTTTAAGATGATTTACAAACAATCTTTGCTTATTTTACAGATAAAAAAATATTTGTTATATCAAACAAATATATTAAATATGAAAAATATTAATGCACTCACCAGGAACTTTCCACATAAGAGATGAATAAAGTCTTCCACCAGCATCAACATGAAGTGTTTCACCTGTAATATATGATGCTCCAGGCGATAATAAAAAACAAACGGCAGACGATATCTAAAATTTTTTAATAGGAAAATATAATACAAAAAAATCAAATATTAAAAATGTATAATGAAAGGAGAAATAGAGTATTTTTCAACAGGGTAATTTAGGTTATATCTTCACTTAGAAGGAAATAGTTTTTTTCAAATTTGCATAACATTAATAGTTCATTTTGTTGAAACTTTCATAATTTTAAAAAGGTTAAAGAATTAAAAAAATGTAATGCATTAAATCATAACAGCAATCATTATAAAACAAATCATAAGAGTGTCAGGTAAAATAGTGTAAATATATGTTATCAATGGCACAATGCAAACTAATGGTGGTCTAAAACAGTGTGGGATAATTTTATATAGTGTGAACTAGGCCCAATAATCAAATTAAATCAATTAAGTGAAGATGGTGCCCCTCTGTTTCTTGAATTTCATTTGCTACTATTTGTGGATTTCATATACACAAAATGAAGGAATTTTTCAGAATGACTGTTTTGCATTTCTCTAAGTTCAAATAGTTCATGATTGTCTTAAAACATACAGAACAATTCTCATACCAAATAGGAATTCACTTGAATAAATGATGCATAGCTGAAACAGCAATGCATCCACATAATCCAGCATAGCAAATCTTTTGTAACTATGAACAGATGTAGAAAGAGAAATCGATTTTTTTTTCAATGTAATTCTCATGGCTTGTTGAATGTTGCTATTCACTAGGCAGAAGGCACTCCTACAGAACATTAGGGAATATCCCGCCTCAGCAGCCACTTTAGAATGAACTTCAGCATTATTTGCAAAAAATAGGCCTCTATTTCATGGTGTTCAATAAACTATAAGGTCATTCCTTAAATGTGTTCAACTAAAGTATTTGTTTTAACTCTAAAGAGGAAATTACATATTTAATTTAGTATTCCTTTCATCAGCAAAATCTTAAATGTCACTGGACATACATTGACAAAAAAGACTGCTTTTTAGACTTCAAAACAATAGGTAGTTAAATTTTAACCAGTGATGAATAATGAGAGATTGATTTGCTGAGTTTTGTGGTGCAAGGTCTAAAAGATGGCAAGCTGCTCCAGAACTTATGGTTTAAAAACTAATATTGTTTTATTTAACCCAAGCATCATTGATAAAAGACAAAAATTTTGTGTATAAAAGTACATTAAAATCTAAATTTAAAATGACAAAATAAAAGATAAATGGAAAATATAATCTTAAAAATTTATACATTTAATTTCATACATTTAATTAAAAATAAATTATTAAATTTTAATTAAATGTATGAAATTTATTGCTTTCATGAAGGCAAAAAGATTTCTATGGGGTGGTTCCCTCACCAAATAAAAGTGTTAAAAATATCAGTTTTGTAAAAAAATAAAATGATAAAGGTTAAAATCAGGACAGGAAATTAAAATATAAAAATCAGTAAATGTTTCATCACATGTTTCTCATCAAGGATTTAGTTCATTCAGAAATATATGTCTCTATGAAATGTGTGTCCGATATAAAAAGGTGAGTTAATTTAACAACAGCACTTAATATCTGTAAAACTGATAACAATGTGATTTATGATAAAATGTTATTCAATTTGTTTTCGACCTTTCAGAGAGAAAATATAAACTTTTTAACATCTCTTCTTATATCCGAAAATGGAACACATGGGTGAAGTGGATTTGAAGCAGCTTTAGAAACTACATCAGCCTTTTAATTAGCATTGAAACTGACATGACTTGGTACCCAATATAAACTATCACATTTCTTTCCAACAAGAAAATCCAATGCTTCAAATATCCTATATATAGAATACATAGAATGAAATTAATTTTCTCTAAAGCATTTAAGATACTCATGATGTCAGTGTATGCACAAATCTTAGGATTGGTAATGGTATTCACATGAGAAATGCACAAAGAATAGCTGTAGCTTCAGCAGTGAAAATAGAACATTATAGATGAGCTGAGAGTAATGTTATAAGTAATTACTCCATAGCCAACATGTTCTGCAGTTTTCGAAACATTTATGAATACTGGCATGTACGAAGTATACTGACAGCAATGAGATAAAAAGATCGGTTGAAAAACAGTTGAAATTTGTCTAATTTTATATATTGAGCAAAGGGATTAATTATTGAAATTTTTGGGACATACCAAGGCAGATGAGCAAATTGATCACAAGACTCAATCTTAACATCACATAGGTCAGAAAGCCACAAATTTGATTTTGCATGAGTGAGAAAAGATGGGATGCCCATTGGAAGATCATATTATTTCTTTGTTAATATGATTTTACAATAGTAATTGAGAGACAGCTGCATTTGTTGCACGTCTATTTGTAATTTATGACATCACAGATAGACTCTGGGTAGGTGATGAGGAAAATGCGCCCGAGCATCTCCTCAAAGTAAAATGATGCAATGTGTCCTATTGGCGAAATACAGAAGATTTATTAGATCTGTAAATGACACATCCATAGTGGATGTGAGATAAAATCAAGAACTAGAAAACTCTAAGGAGAGGTGTATGATCTGCACCCCAAGATGTGTTTGAAAGCACCTAGAGTATATTAAGCGATCATTCAAGCTTCTTCCATGGATATAAAACAAGTGAAAGATAGGTTAACTTTCAATTGAATACTCTCTCTATACCAAATAATTTTATCTCATTGACTACTGGAATAGGTGTGTCTACAAATAATAATTGGCTCGTTAAGAGGGCTTGTCTTTCTGGAAAAATGAACACAATTACTATTATTAGGAAATGGAGTATGGCCAATTTTAGCACAACAATGCAGCAATTTCTCTAACAATTTTGTCATTGCTTCTCAAATTAAACGCATATTTGAACCCTGACAAGGTATTTGTAAGTCATCAACAGTGCACCATGTACCAATGCCAGTAATAGAGGGAGGATGCTGTTGATGAAATACTAAAAAAGAGTAACACTTAAAATAGAGTCTTGAAGTATACCCTCATGCTAAATAAAATAATTGGATATACATCCAATTCTTCTCTATCTTTTTTTATTTACAAAACACAAACATTGGAAACACAAGAGTGTAAAAAACTTAGAAGGAATGTTGAGAGACTGCCTTGTAAGCCAAATTCAAGTAATGTACATAGAATTCTATATCGCTATGCACAGTCATACGCTTTCTCAGTGTCAAAGAAAAGGGAAACCAGATGATTCCTCCAAATAAAACCATTACACATCTGTGCTTCCAAACATGTTATTAAGAGTAGATATCCCTTTACAGAAATCACTCTGATTAACAATAATGCATTAATTTTTCTCTAAGACATACAAGACGAGCATTGATCATATGTTCAAGTACTGTTAGCAACTTGTCAGAGCAATTAGTTGAGAGTATCTCCAAACAGATGGGAATTCATTTTCAGTCGAGCTTCAATCAAATAAATAGTTGTTCAAAAAAATTCACTGAAAGTATCAACTTAAATGTTGAAGCATAAGATAAATGAATTGTCTGGTTCCAGACTGGTATTATTAGCCTGCTGTAATGCGATCTTCAACTCCAACATCCGAACTTCGCTGATGTAAGGCAAATCTAGCCTATGGTTGAAAAGAATTGGTATTCGCTCAATGCAACTCTTTGTACTCAAGAACAAAGGACTATAAGATTTAGAGCTTGAGACGTTAACAAAAGTTTCAGCAAAGATGCTAGCAATGTTCTGGGGAGAAGAGTATACAGCAGCTCTGGTTTTTAAAAATGAATGAAAAATTCCTAACAAAATCCTTTGGATGTTTTCACTTTTCTCTACACAATTATTTACTATATGTTGAAGATATAAAACTAGATACATAGTGAGGCTAAGATTTCTTCTAATTTCGATGACAAGCTTGCAAGCTAGTACTTTTGCTCTCTTAAAAACAATGAGATTCTGCATTTATATTGGAGTGTCTCCAAAATAATCCCCATAACTACCTGTTTCTTACAGGTGTTTTTACATTCATCATTCCTCCAAAGTTTGCAATACCTCTGTGGTGTTGAAGAACTTTTAGGAATAACATTATCAGCTGCTTTTAACATTAGCTATTATAATAATCCCCTTGCTGAGATAACAACACATGAAAAATTAAGTTTGTCATGAGGTGAGAATGTTACTTTAAAGTTAGCCAAATGATCTCATACTTGCCAGAATGGCTGATTGAGTGTCAGATGTAGCCTCTACTAACACATTTCCCGAGTCCATCTTCTGAGCTTTTTTAATTTACTCAACTCTTCCCTATATTCCTTTTACTACAAGGTAAGAAGACACAGTTGTAAAAGTTCCCTCCTTACTCTTCACTTAAAAAAATTTAGGCTTTAGTTTTCTCACCTGTTACTTCTGAAAGAGAAAAGTAAAATTCTTATTCCCATATGTATAAATATAAAATTTTAGGACCTGACCACACCACCCGCTAACAAGAGGATGCAGATCAGCTGCATCAGTGCTTGCCAAATCCTATATTCTTTCAAAGTACAACTCTGAGAAAACTTTGACCTTTAACAATTCATCCAGGAAATATACTGATCACTTGATCCATAAAGCCTGTGCTAATAATGCACTGTAAACTGCAACACACCTTCCGTTTACCTAAAGTAGAAGCCAAAGCAATATTCTGGGGGTTCCCTTTCCAGGGACACAGATCTCCACACACAGCAAACACATGAGTGATTTAGTCCCCAAGGAAAGCTAATAACAAAAGAGCAGTGATAGCTATTCAAGTGGGAACAATTAATCTCTTGCAAGGCAACCACAATGAGGGAGATGAGGAAGGGAAAGTAGAAGTGGAGAGAAGAAAAAAAGGAAGAGAGCATATCATTGGGGTACCTTGGGATTGAGACACCCATGTTTACTTAAAGAAAGTAATCTCCTGAGTGGGAACAATGACAGAAAAGTGAGTATTTCTCTTTTATGCAAACACCTGTTGGAAGACTGACAGCATTCATTTTCTGCAATATATAAACCGGAACCATTATAAAAGCTCAAAAATATTATGTCACAAAACATATATTGCAGTGTTGAGATCTTAAGTTGTCTATTACTAAGTGAATGTTTCTTTCATAATGTGTAAGCTTAAGAAACTTCTTAATCTGCACATTATGAAAGAAACTAATATTATTAGAATAAATTAATAAATCAATGTGGAAAAAAATAGGAATCACAACTTAGTGGAAACATTTAAAGAATAAAGCATCCAAGAATCAATAAGTCACTTTTAAGAGAGGAAATCTTGTAATTTTGGTGCTTTTTGCATGAATATTTAAAGTTTCCAAGTTTAAATTCCATGTCACATAACTGTGACTAACTATCTATAAGTTTTCTCAAAATAAACTATGAATATCCACATAGCCTTACAACTATCTCAAGCATTCAGTTATCCATTTTACCAGATTAAAATAGATTCAAGTGAAAGGATTAAAGTATTTTGAAGTTACAGCCAATTATCATAAACAGAGAGAACACAATTTTCTTAATTATCATAAACAGAGAAAAAATGTCTAGCCGAACCACAAATGTAAATAAGCAAAAAATATGAGATTGAGAACATCATTTTGATATCAGGATTTAATAGTATTCATTTTAAAAATTTTATAAGATATTAACATCTCCACTAATTAAATAAAAAATTAAGCTAATTTTCTATTAAATTTGAAAACTTTTGTATGTAATTTTTTCTAAAAATTTTCACAGGGATTAGAAGGCCATAGAACTAATAGGATCACATAGCCAATTTTCGATACCACTTGTAATAAATTAATAAATCTATGTAATTTTTCAATGTAATTAATGACAAATGATGAATTTTCAGCTGTTTTAAGATGTTTTCTTGGAATATTTTAATTTTTAACTCAATTAGTTTAAATAATCAAAAATTTCATAAATATTTTGCAGTACTATGTATATAGTATAAATTTTTTTACAATATACCATTCTTCCACTTTTTATAATAAAATAATTCTGTTGGTATTATGCACACTTTGTATTTTGATTTTCCACAAAAAACAGCCTTTTATACTGTTGTCTAAAATATTAATCAAATTTAAAAAATGAAAATAAACTGAATTAAAATTTTGCTTTTTCATTTAATATTCTGAAAGCTATTAAAAAGTTTCAAATTTTTACAACATATTTGAAACATTTTAAAAATATTTTTCAGTTTCACTCAAGTGATTGTGAAGTCTTGACTTTTTATATTTCAATAAAATCTTTATTGTTAAGAATTTAACAGAGAAATAGTAATTAATATTTTGAAAAAATATTTGAAATAACGATTGAAATTTTTACACTGGTAAAATGTAAAAATTTTATTATTATCTAAAAGCTATATAAGAATAGTAAAAATTAAAACCAAATGTTCTCATTTTCACATAAAATAATGAAAAACTATTTTTCTTCTGTTTTTTTTCCCATTTTACAATGAAACAGACAAATTATCATAGTGTTTGAGTCATAGAAAATTAAGTTAAAATTTTAATTAAAATTAATTTTCCCTCCAAACAGTTCTCAAAATCTAAGGCTGCATAAAAAGTTAAATAAAAAAACTGCTAATTTTTCTCTCAGTGCATTTCAAATAAACAACAGCATCAGGTTTACAATATAAAAATCATAAAAAAATTATTTACATAAAAATATGAGAAAATCTAATAAAACAGTTATGAATTACATATAACACAAGTTGTGTTGCCTATTATACAACAATTAAATGTCATAAAATTTCAAGAAGATGCTTACCTCTTCAGGTAGACCCACACGCTTTGCTGGAGTATTCTCTTTAGCTATAGCAAATACATCAATAGGATAATTTTTAGCAGCTGTTTCAGAATATATTGAAGAACCCTACACAGATTAAAATTATAACAAACACAAAAATAATTAAAAGAAGATTTAAAAAATTCAATATTAACTAGCTTACTATTTTCAAAAGTTTAGGAAACTAATTTTAGAAAACCATTTAATAACAAAAATAACTTACTTAAAAAATTTCAAGAAAAATGTCAATCTATTTATTGTTATCAACAATTTTTGAGGCATCAGAGTTTGTCATAAACATGACAAAACACATTTAAAAATAAATTTCTTCAGTAAAATAAAATATACAAATTGCATTTATATGAAAATTTAAAAAATTCTTAACAGCCATTCTATTAACACAACTCTAATCAACACAAATAACATTTTTAATTAGCCCATAGACAGAAATGCATATTCAAAACAAATGCCCCAGGGGAGAAAAACTGCAAACCAATTAAAATGCGATTTTATGTTTTAGTTTTATTCAGAAACTTTTCAAAGTTAAATGCGTTTTGAGGATATTTGTTCATAGAATGAAACACATTCTATGAACAAATATCTTCTCTTTTCAAAACGCATTATGAGGAAATGTTTCTTTAAATTAATTGAACCTAATTCCTTACTTTTAAAATTATTTGTATAAATATTTATAGTAGGCATTAGTTTACCAATTGCATAGAACATATATGTTTAAAGTTATTATCAAATCTGAATACATAATTTTACATACTAATTAAAAATTTTATTTTTGTAATTTTTTTAAATGTGAAAATCTTTACCTTAATCTAAACACAATAATATTTAATTACAACAGCACTAACTACACTTAAAAGACAACTGCTCCAAAGCAAAATGCAGGCTCTTTTAATATTTAGTTATTTTAATGGCCAGAGACAATAAACATTATATATATATATATATATATATATATATATATATATATATATATATATATATAACAGTATTTTATTAAATATTCTATGATAGTTTAGAAACAAATGCCTTCCCTACAGAATATAAATAATAAAGTAGCTCCTCCCAATAAAAGCACTATAATTAATAAATTACTCAGCTAAGAAGTAAGGAATGTAATGTTTTATAAAAAAATATAAATTATAGTATAATAAAAATATATTTATTCATTCAGATGGTATTAAAAATTAGCATATAAATTAGGAGCTAAAATGATAATTAGTGATCAGTCCAACTAGAAAAATAAATTTTAATCATTGATGCAAATATGTCATATCAGAAAAATTAACTTACCGGTGCTACAGCATTGATTCTGATGCCATTGGAAGCCCATTCCACAGCTAAAGATTTGGTCAAATTATCTAATCCACTTCTGGCAGCTCCTGAATGACTAAGAAATCAATAAATAAGCAATTTTAAAAAATTAAAATAAATGGAATCTCATAGAGTAAAAAAAAAAAGCAGATAGGAACAAACATCCACACAATATTCTATAAAATGAGGTATCTTTATTGACATTTATTTGGAAAGAATAATTTAGCAAGTAAAAAAATATATTACCTTAAGCTATTATTAATTATAATATGCAAATTAAGTCATGATGAAAAAAAATCTAATTATTTCCTAACTAGTGATTCCAGATGATCTCTTCATTAAAGCATACGTGGAGAACATGTCTTTTATAATAGATCCCAAATAATATAAACATTATTAATAATCATTAAATTAATAATCAAAAATTAATCATTAAATTAACAACACAAATCTTTCACATATTACTGTACAGTAAAATTAATAGCTTAGTAATAAAAAATGTTAATAACCAACATTTTATCAAAATGCTTTAACAAAAACTAGAAAAAGAAATTCTAATTTGTAGAAAAAGTATGAGGTCTATAGAATGAGATATGTATAAAAGTTATAATAGTTTTTTTAATCATAAGTATACAGTTTTTCAATACTTTATATTTACACAAGAAATGGGCAGGTTAGTAAAATAATTTTTGAAAACCTACAAATGCTATTCATTACATACTGAATCAAATGCTAAACTGCAAAAAAGAATGTAATAATAGGGATTAAAATCCCTTTGCCAAGTTTTTTTTACTGCACAGCTAAAAACTGATAGTGATTACAATAGGTCCAACAGAAAGCAATGATATGAATGGTCATATCACAAAGAATCCATTTTCATGTTTGATAGCAGAAAAAAGACAAGCACAATGATGTGCTTCTGCAAGTATCCTCTAAGTTTGCACCCATCCTGTGGTGTTGAAAAGTGTGAAAGACGATTCGTTTGATCACATTATTTATCAATATGACTAGGTTTCTTGAGTGAAATAACACTTTAAACACTGTTTGGCACTAACCACCTATGACAAAAAGCTTGAGAATTGCGGCTTTGCCATAAATCCTCTGTTTATGAAAGTGTCTTCTAATTATAATCACTGACACTAGAGAATCCAAATATTGATTGAATTTTGCAGTCACTTTTGCTGCATTGGTTTGGTTTTTAGGTATTACAATTTGCTTCAAAATTTGCGAGTTTCTTACACTAAACTCTTCTCCTTCCATGCACAATTTTACTATGCTGAGCTTGTCTAGTGAAGCTGTGTTTATGCAATCATGACTTTTAACACTGTATCATTAGTAATGCCGAAAGGTTTAGACATTTCAGTCACACTTGCTCCTGCCATACAGGCTCCTACAAATTTTCACCTCAAGGTACAGGAAAGCATGTTGGAGCAACAACAACAATTTGTCTCCTTTGAAAGTCTGAGAGGTCCAACATTTTAGGCTTTTAACATTTTTTGGAAAAAACATTTTTACATTTTTGACATTTATTGTAAAAAAAAGTCAAAATTTAAACAATTTCAATGAAGCTATCCTATATTATTAATATATAAATTTCTATATATAAAAAAATATTTAATTTACAAGTGTTTCCATTGCTTTGATAACCCCTATGTACATCATAAAAATATATTAACAGTTGTTTCCTCTTAAGATATTTTTATATTCAATTTATAGAAGACTAGTATGTTGACTCTATATAATGAAGTACATATACACATCATAATACACTGTAATAACAAAACATACCTACAAACTCGTCATAATTTATCAGACATAGAATAATAACTATGAGTATCTGATATATTAAATATGTGCAGTGAAACTTAAGTAATTGCAAAAGAAGCTTCATATTGTGAAAAATATGTGAATTTCTAAAAAATTTCACATATTGTGGAAACAAACAAATCAGTAAATGAATTTTTAGCTAAATAAATATTTAAAGATGGTTAAGATACATTGTGTGTGTGTGTGAGAAACTTAACAGTTATTTTGATTATACCTGTGTAGTGATCCCTTTCTCACGCTTTTAATGAGTTACGGAAATGGCATTTCCCTTCTCAGCCCATCTGGCAAAGGGTGAATAAATTCCCACGCTTCGGACAGGAAATGCACTCCGACCCCCTTTTCTCTTGGGGGAAGAAGGAGCGCCGGACCACGTGACAGTCCAGCGTGAGAGAGGAAAAAGAACGACCCCAGCCACTTGGTACGCGACCGTCAGGATGTAGAGAAGTATAATAAAATGTTCTTGCATTGAAGTCTTATTCTGTTCTTCACACCGAATGCCACTATTAAAATCATAACAGTGGTGACCCGCGAGACTTTATGAACCTCATATCTGTGCTCATTTTTCCTGAATAAAAACTGCATAATTATGGAGTCAGCGGCAGTTGTCATACCTGCATTCATAAAAGCAGACCCTTCGCTGTGGTTCTATATGATAGAAAGTACTTTTGCACTAGCAAATCCTAAGCCTATAACCGACTCTAAAACAAAGTATAACTATGTAGTCGCTCATCTTCCTCCAGAAACGGCGACCATCGTCAGGGATGTCATTATGCAGCCAGACGCAACAGACCCGTACCAGAATCTGAAGGAAAAACTAGTGGAACGGTGTTCGGAAAGCAAGACTCAAGAAATTCGGCGGTTGTTAGCCGGAGAAAGCCTGGGAGACCGGAAGCCCTCGGAATTGTTACGGAGCATGAAACGTCGAGCCGAAAATCATAACATCGACGATTCCTTACTCCTAGAGCTCTTCAATCAAGCAATGCCAGTTCCAGTGCAGACGATCCTAGCATCGATTTCTCCTCTGACCTCCGACAAAGCTGCTGAGATTGCCGACAGAATTCAACAAATTCCTCCCCACAATGCCTTTGCTGTCTCCAGTCAAGTTCCTACTCAATCATCATTCACCGTAGAAAAGAAGCCCAACTTCGATTCTCTCTACGAGGAAATAAAGGAGCTACATAAAGAAATTGCGGAATTACGATCAAGATCGAGAAGTAGGAATCGGAGCCAGCAGAATTTTCATCATCGGCAACGATCTTCTTCACGGCAAAAACTCTGCTTTTATCATGCTCGATTTAAGGAAAAGGCTCGAAAGTGTACTCCTCCATGCGCATTCCAGGGAAACGCTACTCCGGGGGAGTAGCTTCGACGGACTCCTCCTCCGAAAGTTTTACGTCTCGTCGCATGTTTATAACGGACAAAAATACAGGTACGTGTTTTCTTGTTGATTCTGGGAGTGATGCTTCTATAATTGTTGCCTCTAAACATGAACGCACACTTCCCGTTCTTCAGACATTTCGCGCTGCTAACGGCAGTTCTATCAATGTGTATGGTCGGAAATCGATAACTGTCAATTTTGGATTAAGAAGGAATTTTACTTACTCATTTTATATTTGTAATGTGTCCAGTGCAATATTGGGTGCAGATTTTTTATATCGTTTCAATTTATACCCAGACTTAAGAAATAAACGTCTTGTAGATAACACAACGAATTTAAAAATATATGGTAAAATATTTAGCTGTAAAATATTTTCTGTAAAATCTGTTTTTGTAAATAACGTATATGGTAAAATATTGTCAAAATACCCCGATATTACAAAATTACCAGATCCTGATATGCCTATAAAACATAATACAGTTCATTTTATAAATACAAAAGGTCCACCAGTCGTAGCTAAGCCTAGACGTTTAGCACCTGACCGTCTAAAAAGTGCAAAAGCTGAATTTCAGCGCATGATAGAACTCGGCCATATGCGGCCATCTAAAAGTCAATATGCTTCTCCCTTGCATATGGTGCCTAAAAAGGGTACTGTCGAGTGGAGACCGGTAGGGGATTTTCGTGCTCTTAATGCGCAAACTATTAAAGAGCATTATCCGATTCCCTGCATAACCGATTTTACCTCAGATTTGCATGGCAAACGAGTGTTCAGTCATGTCGACCTCGTCAAAGCATATCACCAAATACCGATTAATCCTGCAGACGTACACAAAACTGCGATTTGCACTCCTTTTGGCCTTTTTGAAAGTCTGCGCATGCAATTTGGTCTTTGTAATGCGTCCTCAACGTTTCAACGCTTTATTGATGAGGTAACGCGAGACTTACCCTTTGTATACGCATTTGTAGATGATCTACTTATAGCATCCAGTTCGGAAAGTGAACATCTAATTCATTTAGACCTATTATTTTCTAAATTAAATGAATATGGATTATGTATAAATACAGAAAAATGCGAGTTTGGTAAATCAACTATTGAATTTCTAGGATTTAAGGTATCTAGTAGTGGTATCGAACCGTTACCAGACCGAGTAAAATGTATTTCAGAATTTCCTCGACCGAACACTCTAACCCAATTACGCCGATATTTAGGACTCTTTAATTTCTATCGTAGGTGTATTCCAAAGGCAGCTGACATTCTAGCACCCTTAGTAAAATTTCTGGAAGGCCATAAAAACAAAAAGAAGCACCCTCGTTCTAGTGCAAATGACAAGGAGCAATTAAATTGGGACGAACAAGCAAATCTTTCTTTTGAAAATTCAAAACAAGCAATTGCTAAAGCAACGCTATTAAGACACCCTATCCCAGGAGCAGAACTAAGTTTATGGGTAGACGCTTCAAATGTAGCAATCGGTGGTTCCGTAATGCAAATGTCAAATAGCAATTGGGAACCCATAGCCTTTTATTCAGTTAAGTTAAGCAAATCTCAAAGAAATTGGTCCACTTACGACCGCGAGTTATATGCTATATATTCCTCTATAAAAAAATTTAGACACATGCTAGAAGGTAGATCTTTTGTCATATTTAGTGACCAGAAACCTCTGAGCTATGCATTTAAACAAAATCCTGATAAATGCAGTCCTCGCCAACTACGTCACTTAGATTTCATTTCCCAATTTTCCACTGACATTCGTTACACAAAAGGATCTGATAACACTGTAGCAGATGCACTTTCTCGCATTGAGATAGACGAAATATCTACTTCAGTACTAGACTTTACAGAATTTGCCTCCGCTCAATCAAAAGATGAGGAATTGCAAAATCTTTTAACTGATAATAATACTTCCTTAAAGTTAGTAAAACATTACTTTCCTCTGGAAAATATTAACCTTTATTGCGATCTTTCACAAGCTACCCCTCGTCCATTTGTTCCAAAATGTATGCGCAGGAAAATATTTGAAAACATACACTTTCTTTCTCACCCGGGTATTGCAGCTTCTATTGCATTAATCACGAAACGCTTCGTTTGGCCTGGTATGCGCAAAAATATTAAGGATTTAGTTCGCAGCTGTGTTAAATGCCAAAAAGCCAAGATAACTCAGCACACTAAATCTCCCATTGGCACTTTTGCCACACCAGATGCTCGTTTCGCACACATACATCTTGATTTTATTGGACCTTTACCTCCTTCTGAGGGAAAACAATATTGTTTGACCATTATCGACAGATTTACAAGATGGCCTGAAGTCATTCCGACAGAAGATATGACTGCAGAAACAACTGCTCGTGCATTAGTACGCGGGTGGATTTCAAGATTTGGATCCCCTGTCACTATTACTACCGACCAAGGCCGAAACTTCGAATCACACCTATTTCACGAACTCACAAATATGTTAGGGTGTAATAGAATTCGAACCTCACCTTATCATCCTCAAGCTAATGGCATTATCGAACGAATGCATCGACACCTTAAATCTTCCTTAAAAGCTCACAATCAAACAAATTGGACAGAAATATTGCCAATCGTATTGTTAGGTTTACGCACGGCCCTTAAAGACGACATAAAAGCAACTAGCGCCCAACTGGTGTACGGCACAACTCTTAGATTACCATGTGACCTCGTTTCAAGTAATTTAACTAATCAGTGTGTTGACTCAACTTATGTATCAAACTTAATTAACATGATGAGAGAATTAAATCCAATCACCACCGCAATCCACGGGAAATCCAAAACATATGTAAATTCTTCGTTAAAAACCTGCACTCATGTATTTTTAAGATCAGATAAAGTCAATCCACCACTAGCACCTTCTTACACTGGACCACATTTAGTTACCAATAGAACTGACAAAAATTTTGTTTTGGACATCAACGGTAAACCTTGCACCGTTTCCATCGATCGATTAAAACCAGCTTATCAGTTCTCAGATGAAATGGATAATGTCGAGTTAACCACGTCAAACAAAACTGCTACTAGTTCTGACGTTCAGACTCCTTCACAACCACTGCGTATTACTAGATGTGGTAGGAAAGTTCATTTTCCAAAACATTTGACAACTGAATATGTGATATAGATAAATAATGTCTTGTATATATGTATAACTGAATATACTGCAAATTAATAAACTAAAATATGCATAAATTATTACGAAGTAAATAAATTCATGATTTCATCTGTATTAAATCATCAATATATGTCAACAGTGTTTATAATTGTAATAGTGAAAATAGCAACATGTTTGTATGTTTATATATTTTTCTTTGTAACGCGAACTAAGTCGCTGGGGGCATAGTCTGTAGTGATCCCTTTCTCACGCTTTTAATGAGTTACGGAAATGGCATTTCCCTTCTCAGCCCATCTGGCAAAGGGTGAATAAATTCCCACGCTTCGGACAGGAAATGCACTCCGACCCCCTTTTCTCTTGGGGGAAGAAGGAGCGCCGGACCACGTGACAGTCCAGCGTGAGAGAGGAAAAAGAACGACCCCAGCCACTTGGTACGCGACCGTCAGGATGTAGAGAAGTATAATAAAATGTTCTTGCATTGAAGTCTTATTCTGTTCTTCACACCGAATGCCACTATTAAAATCATAAAACCTGCAATTATTGAATCTTAAAAATAAATGCTAGAAATTAAAAATATTTTTTATAGATCAAGTAGAAAATGAAACTAAGTAGATATAAACATATAAAAATGAAGTGTGGCTAGAAAAGAATCAAACTGAACATTTTGATTAACAGCATCTATGTATATTTTAACTCCATATTAAAAATATAGGGAACTAAAGTAAGAATAGCCAATAAAATATCATTAAAAAATTATATAAATACATTACAATTTAATTTAAAAGGTAGAAAAATTAACTTTTAAATTACCAAATATATGACCATATAATTTCTTTTTTTATAAGTTATCACTTTTTGTAAAGTTATTACATGTTCATATACTTGGTAACTTAAGAATTAAGCTTGTCATTTTTTTAAAAACTTAAAATAAATTAATAAAAATTTAATTTCAAAAATTAAAATTTTTACACCAGAAGATTTTTACAAGAATTTTCCAGATATTATAGAAAATGTTAACATACATAATCCTTGAAATTCGATATCCATGAATGTAATAAATGCTGTAATCAACATAATCAAGAATAAAATTATTAATTATGAAGTCTATTAAAGAACTTGTTATACATAATTATGATGACAATCCATTGAAAATATCACCACAAAGTAAAATTGCATTTCATTAATTTGTATAGTCAATTCTGAAAAGTTAAAATTTAAGTGTTTTATATCAGATGATTAAAATCTTAAAAATCTGTAAATGTATCAGTAAAATCAAAAGAATATTCATAATTTTGTATATAATCCATTACAAGTGGTCTGGTATACTATTAAGTATATCATAAATACAAGATAGTTAATATGATAATGAATACAATTAATTTACTAAAGTAGACTTCAAAGCAAAATATTAATATCTATTTTTGTAGATATAATCTTAACATAACTTTAAAAACTATTTAAGCTCAATGAAAATTTAAAAATAAATAGAATACAGGAATTAAAAGTATTTCTAAAACTATATAAGAAAATGATTATATAGGGCTGCCCGACAGAGACTGATGGTTGAAAAACCAAGGTCGGGCGTAGGATAAAAAAATGTAAGAAAATAAATTATTTAAAAATAATAGAGAAAATTGTTAGACTTGAAATTTATTAGACTGGGTGTTTATTAAACAATTTTTCTAAATACATTAAAACTCTCACTCACATGAGAGTGAGTTTTATTCATTAACCATTATTTTAGAATTAGAATTTTAAAAATTTAAGTCATAAGATGTAATTTATAAAAAAATTATAATTATAATATATTAATACAAATTTTATAACTATAGACATGTAAAAATATAATTATAGCTTTCTTAAATTGTTCATAAAGTGTGTATCAGGTTAATTATGCTTTAAATAAATAACAAAAATTTTAGCAAATTACTCTGTAAATCAACACAACAATAATTTACTGAATAATTTCTAATATTCCATGTAATATACAGAAAAAAATTCTTAGAAGTCTATTATCTTATGAATATTGTCTAACTTTGTCCAATTCCAGAGGATTAATAACCAAAATAAAATGTTTCTAGAGCCAAAAGAAGTTCTATTAAGCAAAATTAGTATAAATATCATTAAGGAAAAAATTGCATACGCCATCATTGGAACACCTCTTTCAAAATCCATTAATATGTTAACTATAACACCACCATTGTCTTTCATCCACTTATCATACACTGCAAAAACAAACAAATAAAATAAATAAATTTTCTAACATTAAATTTGCAGAATGCTAATTTGCTATTTTTTAAAATTGAACAATAAATATTGTATACATAATTTTAAATAAAAGTACTAATGTACTTGAATGTCTAGAAAAGAGAGAGAAGCATCTAGGTAAAATTCATCACAATTTTAATTTATTTTCAATACAATGAAAATTTTCCAAAAATATCTTACCTGTTCGGCACATAAGGAAGGGTCCTTTCAAATTTGTTTCAATAACAGCATCCCATCCTTTAATAGATATATCACTGGCTGGTGATAAAAATTGTCCACCACCATTATTAATTACATAATCAATCTTCCCATGCTTTTCCAGAGTATTTCGAATTAAATTTTGAACCTAAAAAAATCATTCTTAAAACAAAAGAGATATTAAGACAGAAAATTAGTAGTATTAAAATTTTCAAAAATTCATATAATTCAATAAAAAGCATTTTAATTATTTAAAAAATTTCAATATTCTACTTGTAACATAAAATTAAGCAAGAGATAAAAACAAATTATATTTTTAGAAGTAGCATAAAAGGCATACATCAATAGGATTTGATTAAGTAAAATATGCAGTTTATGCATATTTAATGAATATGAGAATGTAAGAACATTTAGCAAAGGCTAACACTAATTTTCAGCATTTTGGAATGCCTATAAAGTCTAAACAATATAAATGAATATTTTAAATGCAAGTTAACAACATATTACTCTTAATTAATTTAACGGTTATTAAACTGGATGCAAATGAATTTACTGTATTGCAATGAATTTACTATATAAAGGTGCCATCACTTCCACACCTTGAAATGCGGAAAGGTGAGAATCCTAGAAGCCAAACATAGGAAAAAAGATTTCCAGAATTTTTACATATGAAAATTAAAGTGAAATGAATTTTTAAAGACGTTTTTTGGTTGTATATATGAAACATATAAAAGTAGTAAGGAATGGTATTGAGTTAAAAAAAATAACTCTTGAAATATAATAATTATAGATTGCATTTTAAGGAACATCAGTCTGGTTAAATCAACAGCATATTTTCCATCTTAGAAAAATTAACATTATAAAGCAGAGATAATTATAAATAACTGAATAATATTAAACTAAAAAAACCAAATTATTATTTCATTTTCTATTGTGTGTTAAAATTTATATTTTATAATATATTTGAGCATTATTTTGTATAAAATAAGCCTAAGTAATATAAGTTATTAATAATCATAAGCAATTTAATAACAAGTAAGAAGTAATATTAAAGTTATAAATTAATCTGTCCACTTTTTAATGAAGTAGATTCAAATTAAAAATTTATATTTTTAATTAATATTTATTGAGTTACAACAATTTCAAATAAAAATGTTTTAGTTTTAAAACAGATTTAATTAAGATTTAACTGAAATAAAATATAACTTAAAAATATAATGCTCACCAAATTTTTTTATAAATTGTTTATAAAAAATCAATTCCCTTAAATCTATAATTGAATTAATATTTTTGTTAAGATCACAATTATATTATGGATCTTACAAGTTTACTTATTGAAAGAAATTTATATTACAAAATTGATAAAAAAAAAGTGAAACAAAAACAAAATTCAATAATATTGGGCTATTAAAATAAATTTACTTTTAAAATATTCAATTATATATTCTTCCACCTTCGGTGAAAATTTGAAAACCTAACTACACAATATGAATTAAAACAAAAAAAAATTGTACATTCTTCAAAGTGGACTAAATGCATATGTTGACTATGTAAGAAAATATGTATATGTTGGCTGGTGGCAAACTCCCTATAATTTTCTAATGTCATTTTGTGATTTATTGGTCACCAATTTGTTTTCAACAGGCAATTATCCACCCCTTCCGAACAACAGTAGACTTATAAGTGGCAGGCACATAAGCATAATAAATAAAAATCTGCTTTTATAAATTAACAATAATCAATACCACATTCTCATACTAAGTGAATTATTTAGGTATTCTCAGGGTATTTACTTATTTTTATCTTCCATACGCAGTAAAACATCAAATATATCCTTTATTTAAAAAACAGTAAAACCATAAAAGTTATCGCAATTAATCACCAATTATTTAGTAAAACTTTTTGCAATATTTTAAAATATATTTCATGAAAAGTCTGTGTGTGATTAATAAAAACTGCTAATCTTATTTCCAGAAACAATTAACAATATTCTTAGCTATATGTATCTCAGAAAAAATATTAAACAGCTCATTAAGGAGAAACAGCAATCTTAAATATATATCACAAATTTTAATAAACTATTATTAAGATTTACTGATACTGGTTAGAAACATTGAACTCATGAGATATTTTAAAATTCCAATGTTAAGAAGATTCATTAAATAAATTGTACCTATGAGACAGTAACTATCTCCTATATGTACTGTTTCAAATATTCAAAAAAAAAACTTAGCTGTGATATTAATTTGGCTTACACATTATAAGAAAAAGAATCAAACAGCATAACTCTAAAATTTATGAAGTCAATATTAATTTCGAATTAAATAACATTTAGAATGTATTTTCTTCTCCATGCTAAATTCTGAATTAAGTAACATTGTTCATTATTTATTTTTGTAATTAAGACCACAATGGATTCAACATTGATACTATCCCTTTCAAGCTCTAATTTTATTAAGTAAACTTTGGGTTATCTTTCCTGAACAATATATTCCAAACAAAACTCTGCCTTAATTACTAAGACTATTACAAATTATTAAATATATCTTGGAAGCTATGAAATTAAAAATAATGTGGGTTATATTTAAAATTTTATTTTTCACCTCTTGTTATTCTCCAAGCTACTAGAGAAAATATGAAGTTAAGTGATAAGAGTTCACTTCCTTTAGTGATTCAAAAAGTGCAGATTTGACTGATATAGTTTTTATTTTCTAATTTTGTCTTAGCTTTAACCGACATGCACAACTAGGATACCTTCTCTCATACAATTTTATTTACTATAATTAATATAACTGTGGCAACATTTAGCAGAGTGAAGATGGAAGCACATTTTGGAACTCCTTAAAGGCTATGTATAAATATTTCAAGCTTTTTCAATTTAAGAGGACTTTTAAAATCTATTTATGGGACACATTAACCTTTATTGTTCCTCACTCTAAAGCCCATTATATAGATAACTCTTTGACATTCCAAACACTCATCTTAAAATAATATGAATGCCTGAAGACTGAAACATTTTGGGAGCAATAAAAGTGGAAGGTGAAACAGTAACAATGACAAGCAATTAAATTTTTTATGAAATAAAATAGAAAATCCATTACAGAAGAATAATTCAGGAAAAGTAGATAAGATAAGGAAGAAGCCATGAAAACACAGAATGAGGTAGCTATAAAATTAAAATAATCTGCCTATGGCACAGAAGAAAGGTAAAATACAGAATATGAAAGTAAATCTCAAGCAGGCCTTATATTTTCACATCAATATATAAGATTAGCTTCAATATTCTGATATACCAAATGTCATTTTCACAAATTAAATTTAAATTTAATTCATGATTAATTTAAATTTTTATAGTGCAAAACAATATAAACAGTATACAATAATAAGTACGAAAACAGTTAAGTATTTCAGGTACAACATTGAAGAATATATTGTAAAAGTACTAACCAAAATATTAATAGTACAATGAAATATCAAACTTGAGTTTTAACTATCAGAAGGAAAAATAGATAATTCACTAGTTTTGGTCTCTTGAAGTGAAATTATTCCTCTATTTACTGATAAATTATTTTCTAGAGCATAGAGTTAGACAACTAAATTTAAAGAGATATGTATCTGCAGCACATGAATAACAATGCATGATTGGAAAAAGATGTCATGATTATGTTTTAACATAATTAAAACACAAGGGAAAGTATTCACACAAATACAATCCATAAAATAGATCATTTCTGTACTTCTCATTTCACACATATACACTAATTAGCTACATGGTCAGGTTCATATATGTGTAGAATCACAGAAAGATTTAATTTTTTAAATAATTTCTAAAGTTATGGAACTTTGACTGAAAAAGTTTGTATATTGAGTAAATGACAAAATAGCAAATTTCATGGAAAAAAAATTTATATAAAATTTTTGCTATAAGCACTGAAAAACAATTGTATACAAACACAAGACTATCAATGCAAAATTCCTTACATTTTAAATAAGTAATTAATAACATTTTAAACTGTTTATTGCATTTAGACTAAATGAAATTTTAGTGTTCGTAAAATGATATACTTTTCACAAGATGTTTATGGATTGATTTTGCCATTTTAATTAATTATATTTAAAGTCATAAAATTCAAACTGCATTTAAATTTTTTACAATTTATTTTGTATAGGAAAGGAACAATTTTGAGGCCATGAAAATTTTAAATTATCCTCATTCAAAGTAATAAAGAGTTGTGGCAGACAATACATATTGACAAGAATTTTATACTTGAACAAATTTAGTTCACAGGATTTGTGGAATCACACACCCTACTATAACCAGTAATATCCTTAGCAGCAAAAATACTAACAATTTTTAATACTAACAACTGTCGTTATTTGTTCCAGGTGAACAAAAGGGAAAATTTCAAGATTCAAAACTTCGATATAATTTTCAGATAATCCAATTACTGCAGTAACTCCCTCTTCGTTTTCTTTATGGTTGTCAAGCCTATACACTTAAAAAATCATAATAATAAACTTAAAAATATTAATATCAAATATTAACTTTCTAACTCATGTGGTTTGCATTTTAATCACTATGCCCAATTTTTTAACTTTTTTTCCATTCTCTAGAGCTAAGAATTTTCTTATGACATAATTAACCCATCTAGATATTGTAGAATAATCCACACAATAAGTCTAAATCTATTAAAGAGAAATCTTTCAAGCAGTTTTCCACTAAATTCCTCTTGGGACAGCAAATTAAATTAAAAATGTGTTACTAGGATATTAAATAAAGAATTTTTAAATCAAATATCAAGTTTTTAACTTAAGAAACTTCTTTTCTTTCCACAACATGCCTTCCTTTACCACTCACTTTTCACATTTTTTTAACTTTATTTTTTATGATAGTTGAATAATTTTCTAAAATAGCTAATCCTTATAAGTTTTAAAGAACATGAATATTAAAATTCCTTCAAATACATTAAAAGTATTCTAAAAATTCTAAAACCATTCTAAAAATTGGTCTTTCTGAAGAGCACAAAATGGAAAAATAAGCCATTACCAATGATTTTTAAAAAAGTTTTGAAGAAATATCAAATTTCTAGTTAAAATGGTTTTAATTTTACATCAGTTTACCCTTTTATTAACACCATTTCTTCTTTTCAAATGAGAGAACAAATTTCCAATATCATACTTTATCTAACAAACTTTGATGCCCATTCAGGTATCAAAGTTTGCTGAACTCCTTTCAAAAATGAATAATTTCAAATTCTTGGAAGTGTTTTAATTCTGTTCATATCAAATCTAAGATAGCCATTATCTTAGCATGAAGTTAAAACTCTTATGTCATGTGTAGTTAAAATATATATATTAAATATACATTTTTTAATATATATATACATTTTTAATATATATATATATATATATATATATATATATATATATATATATATATATATATATATATATATATATATATAGTTAATAGCATAATTTATAAAATATGCAAAGAATATAATATAATGAGACAAAGTACAATGAAAAATGCCAAATAGAAAATAATAATAATAATATATTGAAAATTAAATGTCAAAAGTAGAATATCAGAAGGAAGACAACACATTGAAATATTATAGCATTGAAATATTAAATGGAAAACGATATATTGAAATATCAAATGGAAAATAACACATTGAAAAATACAATGAAAAGAATTACATTGAAAACACTTTAAAGAAAGATAAATATAAATGGAATAAAGATAAATATAAATGGAATAAAGTACCAATATAGCCAGCTTCATCAGGGGGTGTTGACCACATTGGCACAATATATATATATATATATATATATATATATATATATATATATATATATATATATATATATATATATATATATATATATATATATATATATATTGTTACAAATTTATAAATAATGATATTTGTCTTAAAATATCTCAGACAGATCGGAAATTCTCACATTTTGGGCAAAAATTGCGGTATTTAGACGTGTTGTAGTTTAAAAGCGGATTTCCTAATGATTTGGCGACAGTTGGCGAATTTCTTGGCGACGGTTGGCGAGATTTTTGGCGACTTGGCGAGAAATCGATACTTCTGGAAACATTCATCACCTAAGCTCTAGGACCAATATTTTTCGAGATAGCCTAGAAGCTTCCAGAACCTTGGCGAAATTGGTAGATTTCTCCGCCAAGTCAGGTATAAATACCGCAGCCCGACATGGGAGAGTTTTTGTGAAGACAATCAGTGAGTGAAGACGATTAGTTGTGACTGCTAGTTGTTCTCTGTCTGAGGTATTTGAGACCTGTGATTAACAAGCGTCTCGAGCCAGAGCCCGGAGCCTCGGCTCCCAGAAGATTTTGGCTATGATTCAGTGACTTGGCGATGTAAGAAAGCGATAAGTTTCTCTGGCTAGGAAGTTTATCTCATTGTTAAACATGGCGGATTTCAAAGCTACGCTTTCCGTTTTCCTTTAGAAAAATGTATCGATTTAGTATTGTTATATTTTTATAAATATAACAAATTATTAGTTAATTAATTGATCGGGAATATAATTTCTTTGTATTATAAAAACAATGGATGTGTATGTATTGCGTTTACATGATCTTTTCCTCTCTAAAGATTAAACAACTTAGTATTGTTATATTTTCGTAAAAATAAGAAAGAATTTGTTTATTAATTCATTGTGAATATAATGTCTATGCATTATTAGAACTATTAATTATTTATTCATAAATAATTTACTATTGTTTATAAATATGTAAGTTGTTATGTTTATTAAACAGATTATGCATAAACCCTTTTGACATTATTGCAAACAAAGTAGCTGAAAAATATTTTATACGAAGTTTCTTCTTAAGAAAGAATTTTATTTTTGAAATTTATTTAGCTTGATATTTTGATTTATCTAAAGGAAGAGAAGAATTGTAATTAATATTATATGATTCATTGTTTCTTTACAAAAATATTTCTCCTAATTCAGATTCTTTATTTTAATCACTGTTCAAATTCATCACCACCATGAGAACAGTATATTTTTTCATCAAGTACATCCTCACAGGGTACCTTCTGCTAAAATAGTTTTCTTTGAGAACTCATCTCTTTCATTTTCAGTTAATTTTATATTTGCACACTATTCTTTACAAGTAAAACGGCTAAGAAGAATAGGAAAATAATCTGGAGCTCAAAATTGAGCTGCTTATGAAAAAAGTTTTGAAGCAATATTTGTGGCTTTGGGCACGGAGTCATCCCAATGTTCTATGAATTCTGAGAAATTTAGTGAAAAAATTTATTTATTTTCACCCTCATATTTTTAAATACGATATTTTATTTACATTTATATTTATAATATCTTTATTAAAACACAAAAATCAGAATGAAATATTATACTGAGTGTCGTTTTATTCATATAAATGAAATTTATAAATTTTCTCGTTTTTAAATAATATAAATCTTTTTGTATTTCAAATAAATGAGTCGCATTCTTAAATTGAACTGCAGATGTTCAATATTTACAAATTGTGATATATCTTATTTTGAATTTTTAATTTAAAAAATAGACAATGTACACACTAAATAGCAAAATATTTTTTATTCAGCGGTTTTTTTATTGAAATTTATATTACATACAAAATTTATTAAAACAAATCATGTGTGCAAAAAATGCTTTAAACAATTTTTATTTTGAATTAACAGATATTTTAATTTTGGCTTAGGGAAAAAAACTTGAGATGCTAATTTATAATTAAAGCATGATAGTGTCAAAAACAATTTAGTCAAATTAATTTTATCATGGGAATACAGAAATAAGAAGGAAAAGTGATAGTGCAATTCACACTTCTTTGTTACTTTCATATTATCACATCCACCTTATCTGCGAAAAATTAAATGTCTTCAGCACCATATAAAATACAAATAAATTTGTTATCTATTTCTATTTTAAATATGGTGCTAAGATATAAGCAAACTATTCCGCTCTTCCTTCATATTTCGAAAAAATATTAAAACTTGCAAACATAAATAAACAAATCGACTAACACGAACCTCGTTTCAAATTAGACCGGGGAATAAAAAAACATAGGGTTACTAATATTAAGTCTGAACAATAGTCACATTTTACACCGCCAAATTATTGCAACTACTCTCTTCAAGTGCGCATGCGTTAGAATTCCCATTTGGAGCCGATGTTCCGGGCCCGGTCTCGAGACGCTTGTCTGTGATTAGAAGCTGTTTCTTGTTATATTTGACGAATTGTAGCTGTATAATTGTGATTGTTACAGCGGGAATTTCGTTTATCTAGTGAAGTTTTTACGAATAAAAGTCTTGTGTTCATTAAGTGGTTGCTTTATTCAACTCTCAATCAACACGAACCCGTGAAGCTCGGTACAACTGGTGTCAGAATCGGGATTGAAGAGTTGATGCAGCGTGTCACAAGAAAAATGGATATGGATTTAATGAAAAATCTTCTCGAAAAATTAGCGGAGCAGATGGCTGAGATGAAAGCTGGACAAGAAGAGATTAAAACCGAGATGATGAAAGAGATAAAATCTGTACAAGAGAAGATGAAAGCTGGACAAGAAGAGATGAAAGCTGGACAAGAAGAGATTAAAACCGAGATGATGAAAGAGATAAAATCTGGACAGGAGGAGATGAAAGCCGGACAGGAGGAGCTTAAAAGGAACTTAAGAAGGACATTGCAAGTGTTAAAGAAGAATTCTCCAATATCATTCAGGAGAAGATGAATGCAATGGACGATAAGGTAACTTCAGTTGAAACTAAAGTTCTGGCGATACAAGAAAATGTGGAAGAAGCATTAGACAATATCAATAAGGAGATTGAAAGCTTGAAGAAGCAAATGTCAAACAGACATGAGGAGCCCAACGTGGCATTTGTGCCATCCCTAGCCAATATTAAACTCTCAACATTTGATGGGAAATCCTCTTGGCAAGTATACAAGACCCAGTTTATGATGGTAGCGGAAGCTAATGGATGGAATCCCCGAGCCCAAGCTTTTCACCTGGCGGCTTCTTTAAGAGGAGACGCGGCTGACATCCTCGAGACGCTTCCGGAGGAGCAGAGGCACGATTTCCAAGCCCTATCGAGTGCGCTTGAGCTGCGGTTTGGAGATAAGTGCACTAAAGAATATAGCAGACTACAGTTAAAGTCCCGCTATCAAAAAGCGGGTGAAAGTCTGCAAGAATTGGCTGCCGATATTCAGCGACTTTCCCATCTAGCATTTTCGGACTGCCCAGCTGAGATACGTCAAGATTTGGCCCTCCATTACTTCATCGATAGTGTGCGGGATCCGGAGATACAGAAAACACTTAGACTTGCCGATGTCAAAGATATCGGATCTGCCCTAGTCTACGCACATAAGATAGAGTCTACGCACATAAGATAGAGTCTACGCACATAAGATAGAGGTAAAGACCAGCACTCAATCAGAGCTGTTTCTGCTATTAATACGAACTATGATCTAAGAAAGCAAATTGAAGATCTGCGGCGAAAATTGCGTAGCTTAGAATTGAGTAAAGATGGCAGAAACACGAAAATTCAGTGTTGGACTTGTGGTGGAGTCGGACACGTCCGTAGATACTGTCCGAAAACAAAAGATCATGGAATTTCTAAAATGGAAATACGTCAATGCAAAGAAACTGTTCATGGAAATGCTGATGCACTATTAAGGAAACCGTGTAATGAAAGCTGCCAATATTGTTCTAGAGTAGAGAAGAACTATCAGTTAGTAAATCCTTCGGTACGCCAAGTTACTGTTTCGCCTCCATCAAAACCAGACCCATGGAGTGATAAAGGACTTAGGGAAGCCCAAAAAGAAGACCCAGATATAAATCCAATTCTTGAATTGAAAGAATCTTCTAGTATGAGACCAAGTTGGCAGGATATCTCCACCTACAGTCCTGCTACTAAGCAATATTGGGCTCTTTGGGACTCACTCCATATAAGAAATGGTGTCTTATACAGGAAATGGGAGTCCGATGATGGACGTAATTTCAAATGGCAGCTTGTTCTTCCAAAATCAAGAATTTCAGATGTTTTGAAAGAATTGCACAATAGCTCAACTGGAGGCCACTTCGGAGTAATGAAAACTCTACAGAAAGTTCGAGAACGTTTCTATTGGAGCAAAACGAGACAAGATGTAGAGAAATGGTGCCAATCTTGTGATGACTGTGCGGCACGTAAAGGACCGAAGAAACGTAGCCGAGGAAGGTTGCAGCGGTACAACGTAGGAGCACCTTTTGAGCGGATAGCATTGGACATTTTGGGTCCTTTACCACGATCCTCAAATGGCAACAAATACATACTAGTTGTCATGGACTACTTTACTAAGTGGCCTGAAGCGTTTGCAATCCCCGATCAAGAGGCGACTACAGTAGCCGAGGTTCTAGTGCATCAATGGGTTTCCAGATTCGGCACACCCTTACAAATCCATTCTGATCAAGGGACAAATTTCACCTCTGTTGTGTTTAAAGGAATGTGTCAAATTCTCGGAATAGACAAGACGCAGACCACGCCACTACACCCACAATCGGACGGCATGGTAGAGAGATTTAACAGAACCATCTTGAATAATCTCTCACTTATGGTTTCCAGAAATCAGCAAGATTGGGATTTGAAGCTACCGCTGTTTCTGCTTGCATATCGCAGTGCTGTCCATGAGACTACCGGATATACTCCTTCACAGATGCTCTTTGGTCGCGAACTTCGTCTCCCTTGTGATCTTCAGTTTGGTCGTCCACCGGATACATCTTTATCGCCAGAGGAATACCTTCGAGACCTTCAGGCACGTCTTGAAGATGTCCATAACTTCGCTCGAGACCGAATCAACCTGACGACCGAGAGAATGAAGACAAGGTATGACACAAGAGCGACAGGACGTGAATTTCAAGAAGGTGACAAAGTTTGGTTGTGGAACCCGATTCGAAGTAAAGGACTTTCTCCAAAGTTGCAAGCCAACTGGGAAGGTCCCTACACAGTCCTAAAAAGACTGAACGACGTCGTGGTTCGTATAAGAAAATCATCTTCTTCAAAACCAAAGGTAGTACATTATGATAGATTAGCTCCTTATCGTAATGTAGAGTAAAAATTAGTAGACCATGGTCTCTTTGTAAATAGTATACGTAATTTTAATCTTTTCTATTTTCTTGTATTTTTAGTTGCTTGTGTATGTAATGTGCTCTGTATCCTCTTGAAGTGTAAATTCTCTTTAATTAAATTTGGCCTCCTATCAGGGGATTGTACTGCCCGGGACGTGCAGTCCTTGAGAGGGGGCAATGTTACAAATTTATAAATAATGATATTTGTCTTAAAATATCTCAGACAGATCGGAAATTCTCACATTTTGGGCAAAAATTGCGGTATTTAGACGTGTTGTAGTTTAAAAGCGGATTTCCTAATGATTTGGCGACTTGGCGACAGTTGGCGAAATTCTTGGCGACGGTTGGCGAGATTTTTGGCGACTTGGCGAGAAATCGATACTTCTGGAAACATCCATCACCTAAGCTCTAGGACCAATATTTTTCGAGATAGCCTAGAAGCTTCCAGAACCTTGGCGAAATTGGTAGATTTCTCCGCCAAGTCAGGTATAAATACCGCAGCCCGACATGGGAGAGTTTTTGTGAAGACAATCAGTGAGTGAAGACGATTAGTTGTGACTGCTAGTTGTTCTCTGTCTGAGGTATTTGAGACCTGTGATTAGAAGCTGTTTCTTGTTATATTTGACGAATTGTAGCTGTATAATTGTGATTGTTACAGCGGGAATTTCGTTTATCTAGTGAAGTTTTTACGAATAAAAGTCTTGTGTTCATTAAGTGGTTGCTTTATTCAACTCTCAATCAACACGAACCCGTGAAGCTCGGTACAATATATATATATATATATATATATATATATATATATATATATATATATATATATATATATATATATATATATATATATATATATATATATATATATATATATATATATATATATATATATATATATATATATATATATATATATATATATATATATATATATATATATATATATAACAAAAATGATTTTTTTGGTGTGTTGAGTTAAAAAGTATGAGGATAAGTATTTTCTATGAATACTCTCTATATAATGATTTGTATAATTTACAGTGAGAAAGAAAATTTTTCTAAGAAATAAATGACATATTCTAAATTTATTATTATATACATACATATGCATTAGGTCTCTTAATATACAAATATGATGCAAATTATCTTTATAGATCTTAGTTTTGTTTCCTCAAAATTCAAAAGTCTTTCATTGCATACATTAACTAAGTATGTTGCTAAAATAAAAATTGTAAAAACGTTTACAAAAATTTTTCACCATTCTGGTGAAAAATTTTGATAGTTTCACTATTCTGTGAGATTTTCAATCTTTTTAATTATTTAAACCTAAAGTTTGATAGTTTTATTTTAACTTATACTATTGAAATTCTATTGTTGTGGCTTATCTTCCAGCTGTCTGATGAAATCAGACAAGAACCATCAGATCACTGACCCTAAGGAAGTCAAGGACAAAAAAGAGGGGTTGAATATATGTCATATCTGGAAAGTCTCAAACAGTCCAGGATGTGCTCAGCAGAAGCTTGCTGGCCTTGACATGTTTCTGGGTCAGCAAAGTGAAGAAAAGTTATAAAATTGTTAAGCAAAATTCAGATTAGTAAGGTTTGGTATCACATTCTTATGTTAAAATCTTAATTTAGATTAGGTGATGAAACCATAAACTGAATAATGTAAAATTTTTCTAGACCATAAAAATATAGGAATCTATGGTGAAAAGCATTTTAATATAAAGTATCAAAAACTAAGAAAACTACAAAAATATGATAAAACTTTTTGCTGAATTTTTGGAAATTATGATAAAAAAAACTAATAATGAATTAATATAATTGACTTCTTGAAAAAAATTAAGCCCATGTTATTTGGTTTGTAGAGTAATTCTTTTTTAAAAATTTTTATTCATAATTATTTAACTAAGCAAAAATCCCATTAGCTTTAAGAGAAGATAACAAGCAGCAAATTTACAAATATTAGGTTGGGGAAAAAGAAATCCATTATTTTTTCGGCAGATGGCTGTACTGATAGATTTCTCGTAAAGTATCGATCAAACAATTTCAGATTTATGCTCGTTGGAAAGGTGACATTTCGCAGTAAAATAAAATTCTTTTGCTGTTTTTTGTTTGGTGCATTCAGTTGTGAGTTACAGGGTGTTAAAAATGGAAGTGAACAAAGAGAAAATTCGGTACATTTTACAGTTTTTCTTTGACAAAGGCGAAAATGCAAGCCAGGCGGCTAAAATTGTGAATGGTGTTTATGGTTCCGATACTGTAACAGCCAATTATGTGCAATTTTGGTTTCGTAGATTCCGTTCAGGAATTTTTGATGTTAAAGATGCACCTCGCACAGGTAGGCCGGTCGTCGAAAATGTCGATAAAATCGGAGAAATGATCGAAGTTGACCGGCATGTTAGCAGTCGTAACATCGCCCAGGAGCTAAAAATCGACCATAAAACTGTTTTAAACCATTCAAAAAGATTCTGGATTCAAAAAGAAGCTCGATGTTTGGGTGCCACACCAATTAACAGAAAAAAACAAGATGGATCGAATTTCCATCTGCGAAGCCTTGGCCAAACGGAATGAGATTGACCCATTTCTTAAACGGATGGTGACTGGAGATGAGAAATGGATCACATACGATAACCTTGTGCGAAAAGCAAAATTTCTTTAATGATAAAAAATTGGCATCTAGGGAGGATTGTGAAAATCGACTACTAGAGTTTTTTGCAAATAGAGACCAGGACTTCTATGAGAGAGGCATTATGAAGTTACCTTTAAAATGGCAACAAATCATACAACAAAACGGTGCATATTTGACCCAAATCGGACAATCCGAAGCATGTTAAATAAAGTCCTGAAGTTCATATAAAAATAATGGATTTCTTTTTCCCCAACCTAATATAATACTCTTTCTAAAAGTAATTCACTGAAGTACTAAAATTAGTACTTCTAATTTAATAATAACTTTAATAAATAAATAATAACTCAAAATTAACTGTATATAAGATATTGGTATCAAAAAAGTGGCACAAAATAAAAATATCACATTTTTATAATTCAAATTTTCGGTAAATATATTGTGCACATTTTGGAACATATTTCTTGATTCCTAATTCCCACATATTATTGAATTCTAAACCAATTCCTAATTACTTATGGATATAATTACAACACTTACTGCTGAAATTTATCACAAAATATTGTAATAATTTATTTTTTAAATAATGTACACAATTCAAGCTGCAAATAATTGTTGGAAAATAGCTTTTTAATAAAGAAGTCATCTTTTTGTTTCATGTGTGAAACTGTACTCTCATTTAATATAATTTCAATTATATTATTAACTAAATGAAATCTAAGAACTATACCTCATCTTCTTTCCTGATATTACAAGTAATGCTAGATATATCTGGACACTTTTCTTTTAATGCATTTTTCATTTCTTCTGTTGCCATTAGAAGGCGTTCTTGTTTCCTGGATGCTATAACCACTTTACATCCTAACAAGAGATGCATGAAACTATTGGAAGAATTCATTAAAAAATAAAAATCATAGTATCATGCTCATAAAGATTTAAATATTTGGACTAAATTACAAGCTTATAAATATAGAGCAATGATTAAATAATACTAAAATAGTTAAGAGAGAAAGAGAAACAAGCAAATCTATAGCATCATCTCAATAGCATAGCACCATAATCTATATCACATATTTTCAATTTTTTTTTCACATATCTTGTTAATCTTTAAATCTGTGAATAAGAATTTTAAGAAATTCAAGGGTAATTAAATTGTACATTACAAGTATTGTATTAAATAACATGTCTGAGGGGGAAATAAGATGTATTTGATTAATTATGGATAGAAATATGGTTGAAAGTTATATATATAACTTTCAACTATATTTTTAATTGCATTAACTGTAAATAATAAAATATGCAAAATAATAGGTAAAGTAGTATAATTTTATATTTTCCTGGATTAATGTGATTAGATTCCTGGATTAAAGAAACACTACATATTTTCAAATATCAATTTACATATATTTTATCAGATTTCTTAATTTTTCAATTACAGTGGTAGTGATTTCCTTATAAGTAAATAAAAACAAAATATTTTTCTTTCAATGTGTTATTTGGGATATTTTATTTTTCAGGAAGACAAGAAAAAGTTTTACTTCTGTTGCCAATAACATGCACACTATGATGATACTTTATTTAAATTTTATAACAATTAATCTATTATAAAACTTTTAAGAGTGAACACATTTTAATTTATGATTCATATATCTAAATGATTATACTTTCCAGCTAAAGCTGCATTTGTAAGGGTTAATGAAGTTATCTTACATCAATTTTTCATATATACAATAACACACAATGATAAACTTTACATTTTAAAACTTTTAAAAATATATGAGCTATTGAAAAAAAATTAAAAGTTTAAGAATTAAAGTAATTAATTTAGGAATGAAATTATATATATGAAGAAAATCCATTATTAGTTCCTGGATTATTATTTTATCATATTGGACAACAAAAGAAAAGGAAAAATAAACAGCAACTTGATGTTTAAATTATAAAAAAACATGGTTAATTCTTGATTTTAATGGCCATCACAATCACAATTGGGTCAAGAACATTGTGAAATTAGAATCCTCGCATATAGCTTGTGGCTTCCATATCTCTGTGATTGCTTTTGACTTTAAAAGGCTTATCTTACCATAGAAAGTTCTTCAAATGAATTGTATAAGATGAATCTTAAATGATAAAGCATATCTCAAATGCTCTCTTTCGTTTACAACTTCTCATAATACACTACCATATATTTTCATTTATATTTACTTTTACTTTAATTTCAGGTCCATTTATGCATATTTGATTACAAGGTTTTTCCTAAAGTGAAACAGAATCTTTCTTATTCCTTGGCAAGTTAAAATTGTCTACATTTTTTTGACTATGTTGAAATTGAAAATATTAAAATTTAAAAAAAATATTATTAGTAGTATCATGCAATTCATTATATTTAGCAGATAGAAATCAATAATGTTTATGGTTGCTTTCCTTTTGGCTACTTTTAGATTACACTTTAAGTATACATATAGAAAATACATCTAAGCAGAAAAAAAAAACTTTTAATTCTTAATTATAAGTACAAAAGTTTTATGAGAAAAAAGATTAGTCTCTATAAATTATTTTTAATTTTTAAAAATAAGATAAAAATTAATACAAAATTTACTGAGTTTTTTCATTGGATTTGCAAGCTTAGTAATGTTTATGTAAATATATTTAATTCATATGAAGTCTTTCTAGCTGAATTTAGTCATAGTATTTATTAATCTTGAGGCAAATTTATACAGTGAATATTTAGGAATATTCAGACAGAAAGTTAATTTGTTTCAATATATATATATATATATATATATATATAGCAAACACCTTACAGTTGCTATTGGCTATCATCATTTCACATTTTGCTTTGCTCTGAGCAATTTCATTCTGAAAATATTCAAGTTTGTATATTGTAATGTGAAAGGGAAATTGTATCAGTTACACTGAAGATTTTAAATTATAAGCTAGGGAAGGGAGATAAAATATAGGGTGGGAAAATAATTTCAACAAACATGTTAATGTAAGATGAAAAACAAAGCATGTGCATTACAAAAGAAAAAATGCATTTAATGCACAGATCGAAAATAATCGATTTATCTCATTTAATTATTAAACTAAATGTTTTATTTTAAAATACATTTAACCTTGTTTTAAAAGTTACTGAAAACTAAAAATCAATAAGTTTTACTAGAATCTTCTCAGAATTAGTGCTCTTGATGACTCTGATTTGGTGTTTCCATCTGTTTATTGCACTTTGTAAAGAGGTGGATGCAAACTAATATTTACCATAGTAAATGTTTTTCTGTAGATTTTAGTACTTTTAATCATATTGTGTATTTTTTATTTTATGTGGCACCCACATTATCAGCAGAATAAGACTCCAGCATATAATACAAGTGTTTTGTTTTCAAAAAAATGTCTTATGGATAATACCCTTAGAAGCAGAGGCTCAATGGTATCAAATTGGTCATTCAACGATTTCATTGGTAACTCAGTTTACACAGAATTTTTTCAGTGGTCAGTTTCCAGTAACTTACACGAAATGGTCACTGGTTTCTTTACTGCATATTGTGCACAACATCATTTTTAACTGCTGATGGAGTGACTGCTGGATGGCAGCTGTAACTTTTACCATTGAGATTGAATGGAAATTAGATTCAAGCCCAAACTTATTAATAGGTCTACACGTGCTTGACAGCCATATTTGAAAATCATTTTGTTATTTACCTTTTCTATACATTTATTTAAGATGTTGAATTAGCTATTACTTGTTATTAATTATATCCTTTTTAACAGAATATTTTGGAAAATATTATCAATTCTTTTAAATAAATAACAAGTACATATCATTAAAATGTCCATTTATTTAATTCTGTCACAGTTTGTTAGGAAGCTAATTTTTATTTTGTTTGTAAAATTTAGTCAAAATAAGCATTGCAAATAATTGCAATCTATTTTAAATAAAATGAATTAATTTTAGTGAGAAATTTTACTTCAGTTTGTTCATTGTTTTTGGTGTTGAATCCATATTTTTTAATAATCTATAATTATTATGAATATTAAGCCACCCTAAAGTGCTATATTGATAATTTATTTTGTATATTTTTTGATTATTCTGTCATATTTAAAATTTAATCATATTCATGTAAATAATTAATTTTGATATTATAATATCCATTATATATAAAATTAAATTCATTACATTATGAAATTAATTTTATCTCCTTGGCCTATTTGTAACAGACTATTTAAATTAGTCCTTGTTGTTAAAGTTAATTTCTAGCATAGGATTGTTTTCAATCAATTTTCCAGCATACAGTTTCTGTATTAATGTTAGTTTTTGTATTTAAATAAATGTATAACCAAGAGTTTTATGTATATAGTCAAGAGAAAATATACAAATAAATTCTTCTTTTGAACAGAAAGTAAAAAAGGTATTATTCCATTATAACCCTGCTTATGAGCCTAAAGAAATAGCTTCGGCTCAAAAGTTCATGGGTTCAAATCCCACCTTGTGCTTAGAAAGTGGTTTGGAATCCACTTTAAACCTAGGTCACAGTCAAATTAGTCTCATGTGCAAAAAATTTAAATAAAATGTTTGTATTATTTTTAGCATTTTCTAAATATATAACCTTTTTTAAACAATACATGAGAGAAATGGAATATTTAGGACAGTAATTTACGATTTTTTTCTTCCCCATTATTGGGACTATCGATGGGGTTATAATAGAAAAGAACTGTAAAAAATATTGTTTTAAATGCTGGTATTTTATAAGCTGGTGAACATAATTGTTAATTGGGTTGTGTTATGATTCTTAGCAAAATTTGTAATTGGTAAAAAAATATCTTGAGATCTTAAAAATGGTCAAATCCTTATTGTGGTAAGAAAGCATTAACTTATGTTTAAAGAATAAATATATTTAACTTCACATTATAAAAAATAGATATGAACTGAATAATCTTCGATAATTGGGGTGATAGATTTATGTTTAACTACAAAATTCCCATCAACAAATAAAAATGGCAGAACATAAAACTAGAAAAATAATGTGTCAATAATTTCTTGACTTGCATATGAAACTATAAAAATAAATTTTTGAAAGCAGTTCCCCATTTTACAAATAGGAATTCCATATTTTGATTTCATAATCATTAGTGATCAGTCTCATGAAATAACATTTCCAGCATTTAAGCCTTGAAACAAAAAAAATACTTCTATTTTAAAAATATTAAATGGTTAATTAATGAATAAGATTATGTTTGAAACTTATATTCTTCTTCATAAAAATGATTTAAATTGCATTGAGCTGGACATCATAAAAATCAGCATGTTAAATAACAAGTAGTGGGTTTTTCATGATTTTATTAAGTTTATGGGCTTCAAAATGAATCAATGTTTTATTAGAAGGAATTTTGATAAATAAAAATTAATGAACATAAAGAGAGCAAAAAGATGTCCACCAAAAAAAAATGGCTGATAGCAATCTCTGCAGTAAAAAAATAAAAATTCAAAAACCACAACAAATGGAAAATTATGCCGAATAAATGCAACCTCCTATTTGTAGGAGAGACTTACCCATTATTTTAATATAAACTTAAAAAGTATAGAATTAACTTAATTTTATTCAATAAATGCTTTCACATAGTTTTCTAATTGTATTTATCAAAGAAAATTGAGATAAAATTATATTGGTGGGTAACTTGCATCAAATTGAATATATGGAGAAGTTTACTACTGGCCTTACAAAATTGACTAGAATAAAAAAAATCAAAGACCTCAGTGAAATTCGGTTGAAAGTTTCTTGTTGTTGCCTGTTTTCCCGAGGTAAGTTATTCTTTAGATATAATTAAATTAGTTATATTCCACATATCTATTGTTATATTCATCATAAATTTTATATTGCATTTAGTATTGAAAAGTTCTATGTCTCTATAAATCTCATTTAAAAAAAAAGGCTAGTAGTTTTTTTTACCCAATTTTATAAGCTTTTTCAAGTAAAATCTGTTTTTATAGTTCAATTTTAATAATACTTTTAGATTTTATTTTTGTATGATAAACAACAATTTGTATAGAGAGAAATACTGTATAATATATATAGCAAAATAGTATAATAAATATTAAAAATATTATTATGTGCAAAAATAATCAAACAATACATTAGTGCCAATGCATACAGTGAGCAAATTTTATATTTAAAACTGGAAGATATTGAAGTCTATATTTATATGGTGCTGCAAAAATTATATTTTTACTGTAATATATATTTATAAATTTTTACAGTAAAATATATTTTTAAAAGAAATAATTTTAGAAACCTGATCTTGTTTTCATCTTTCTTGGAGTTTTTAATGACATAATGCAAATTTCAAAGCAATTTAAATCATTTGAATAACAAAAAAAAGGCATTAAGATTCAACATAAAAATATTTAGTTGACAGGTAAACAGGCATTAATATGGTTGGTAGAGTTGGGGAACTTAAAGTTAAGTTATATTTCTAATATTTTATTATTATTTTCAGCTGTTCTGACAAATAAAGGGTGCACAAGTTCAATTGATGTTATTAGATGAATTCTGATGGAAATGATTTGTCAAAGCAGTATATTTTTAAATTTATTTTTAAGCTTTTTAAGGTAAATTGCTTGTAGAAATAAATTTTAAAAGTAATATAGTGCAATATTAAAACAGCATTAAATTCAAATGTAAAAATTTACTTTTACTAATTCAACTTAATATTTCAGAGTTAATCATTATATATCAAATCATAAGAACACAATACTTCTTAGGTTTCTGTTAAATTTTGTTTAATGAATGTGATTTCAGTTTATATTGTGTTTGTAACTTATTAAGAAAAATTGATATTTTCTATTATCTAAACTTGAAATTTCTAGAATCGTTAGGCACTTTCGCCGTGATACTGCCTTACACCTTTCAAATAGCAAGCCTTGGACAATAATTTTCTTTGCTCCACACACTATTCCTGACTTCCCTCGAGCGACTGCAGTTGCCACATTTAGAATGCTGACTGGTCACGACTGTCTCAGAGCTCATCTCTTCCATTTTAACATTGTGGACTCTCCTGCGTGTTCTCTTTGTATGTCTCAACATGTTATGACTGCTTCACATTTGGACGAGTGCTCTGCACTATCTGTTTTTTCTTGTCATGTTGCAAGATATGGGAGAGCCCGTTGTCTAATGGCCTAGCGGCCAAAAGACAGGCATTTGTAAATAAAAATATTTTCTATTTCTAATGTATGCATTTGTATGCTTTAAATGTGAGTTTAATGCTGAATCAAAATATTAATTGGAGTATAAGGATTATCTTTATAAGTTTTCCTTATAAATTTAAATCTTAATTTTAACAATATTTCAATAACTTTAAATTTATGACTTTCAGTATAATGTTAAAAATTATTTTATCAGATTAATAGACAGAATTAATATAGAAGCAATTTAATGTTAATAGTATCAATTATAAAAATGATTGAAATATTATATAACCTTGTTTCTGATATTACTTAATATTTTCATTTGTAACTTTTACTCAATGCCATGACAGCTGTATTCAGATATTGATGCATAGCAATATATTAAGATATGGCTGATGTGTACTCCCGACGGAGATGAGAGATGTCTAAAAAGAGCTTTAGAAAAAACCTAGTCAATGTATTTAAATGTAATAAAAATAACACACCTTTTTGTGAACACTTTATTTTTGTGATTAAGTTCATAAATATTGAAGTTGACAGTTTAACAAATATTTATATAAAAAGTGCAAAGAAATTGGAATATTTGCATCGGAGAATATATAATTGAATTTTAAATCTTATTATAATATTAAATTTAATACTTATCACCAAAAATGTGTAACTTTTTTCCCTTTTATCACCCTTAGCTCTACAAATATTGCTTTTGAAAAATTTTAAGAATATTCATGTTTAAATCAATTTTGGTGTGTTCATGTAGCCTCCAAAATTATGATGGATCAAGATAGAAAAAAAAGATTTTAATTACAACTTCAACAATAACGACATCCGCCGCGACTTTTACAATCCGTGTGACTGAGAGGAGCACATTTATACTTCTCTCTCCACAGTCAGAAAAGCTGCCTTCACGCATGCGCAGCCACCAAGCTCACAGGAGAAAATCCAGCTTGTACTGCCATCTTGTGAGGCTTAAAAGTATTATTTTTATTGTTCACCACACAATCTTTCTGCTATTAATATAAAGTTGCTAAAAACACAAGATAAAAAATGAATTAAACTAAGACCATAGAATCAAAATTGTTTGCGGTGTATATTAAAATATAATCAATGTTCTATTTTAAATCTATCAAAGTCTCCAGTTTAGAAGTGTTCAATGATAATATATATCTATTATTACAAATATATTAGAAAAAGAACAAATTGAACAACATATGATTTTAATCTTACTATTTAAAATTTGAATTCTGAATGAAATTATGAGGACTTGTTAAAATATATATATTACAAAATTAATAATAAATTTTTTCAGAATTTTAAAATTAAATTTCCATAGAAATTTAAAAAAAAAATTAGAAAATCATATTACCAATCTGTTAATTAAAATTTTTTCGTAAAATTGTAAATAATTTTGAAAAACTCTTAATGAATAATGTCTTAAAGAATTGAAGTTTTCCTATAGTTAAAAAAAATTTAAAACTGAAATTATTAAATATGTTAATTTTTTGGAACTCACAATAAAAAACTGTTGAAAATACTGAAATGTCCAAGAATAAAAAAATATTAGATGATCGGTAAAATATGTTTCATATTAATTTCAATTAAGCATACTTATCCAATTTTTTATTACATTTTGAATTTATTTTAAAATACTAAAAAAACAATCTACCAACACAAGTATTTTTATATATGAAATAACTTATTTAAAATGGGTCTTCCTTAATGATGTCGGATTAATATAATAAAAATACACTATCGTTATATTATTTTGAAAAGATAATGTATTTTTGTTTCATAAACTAGAGAGCAGCATTGCTTTACAAGTAGAATACAAAATTGCATGGCATTATATCATCACAACACTGACTCCATTTTTCTGGAATCAAAAATAAACTCATTAAGCAATATGCTGTAAACTCATCACATTGTGTACTTCAACTCAATAGGCAATGATACCACAGCCACTCTCTGGCTGAGGATACAAATCCCTCTTCCATGTACTATTGTCGCATAGGGACTGCTGAGTTTCTATAGTTTCAAGCCATTAACCCAATCATCACTCCAGCATTGAATTGATACAAGGGATATCACTGTGGATTATAAACAGGAAAATATGGTAGATCTTATTTGTAAAATTGTTTAATTTGTAATTTTCATTATTCAAAGTTATTCCTGAAATCAAAATTTTTAATTGGGAGCATGAAAGAAATGATTAAATGAATAATTTTATATTATATATTACTTGGTTAAATTTTAAATTAAACTGATTATTTCCTTACAACTTAAAAATTAATTGTATCTTACAATTTCATAAAACAATTTAATTTGAAGTTAATATTTTTGAAACTTATTTTTAAAACTGAATTTATAATTTTGAAATTTATTTTTTAAATTGAATTGTTTTCAATTTGGAGTAAAATGGAAGTGATGATTAGGTGAGTACTTTTACACTATATATTTTCTAAAGACAAAAAATCTGTCCCCAGGACTGAAAACAAAGACACCTTTGGGGAAATTACACCAAATCTATACCCTATTCTAAGATTTTACTCATTTCATATGTTTGCATTACAAAACAGTTCGTTTTTCCTCTTTCATCAATTTTCATTTTCAGTATTTAATATTAATTTGTTCTGCAAACTTAAGCTATTTATCTGATTAAGCACAATTGCTAGTCAAATGGTAACTGTAACTCATTTTTTAGCATCTTTCAAAAATAAATATTTGCATACATTAAAAAAAAATTAATTTAAAATAATGGAACATTTAATATGTTCACAGATCTGTGTATGACAGATATTTATATATTTCTATAATTAACAAGACAAGTAAGCTATCACTATGTTGTTACGTAAGAATCTGTGCACTTCATTAGAGAATTCAATCATAAAATAATAAATTTTAAAACTTAGAAAGACTTGCTAAAAAGAGAAATCCTAAAGGTTCTTCAAAATAATTATTTATTTTGAATAAATAGAACAAATATATAGTTATGATATTACCTCAAAATAAACTTGCTTACCTAAATATAATAACTCCATACTTATAGCTTTACCGATCCCAGTTCCACCTCCAGTAACTATCGCAACTTTGCCTTTAAACAAATCATTGCGAAAAACGCTAAATATTTTTGATGACATTATTTTAGAAACTTAGTTAAGAATAAAATTGCGGTAACAATTTTATAAATAAATTTACATTCAGAAAGACGCTAAGCGAAAGATTTAAAAGTACAGGCAATTTAAAAATTATCAAACTAATTTAGATAAATTATGGAATATAAAACAAATGTTTATTTTATCAGCATTAAGTTTAAATTAAGATTTTCCAAGAAAACGGAGACATAAAAACAGTGCAACAATTAATGTAAAGTAGTAAATGATATAAGACTTTATTTCCCAATAGACGCAAATACAATATTAGTTTTCTATCCAAATATTACAATTAGAATGGGATTTTGATATCTATTTCCTGGTATGCAAAATATATTGTTACATCCTATTTTCTTTTATCTATTAAAAACACACCTTAAAAACAATTATTTATCTGGTTACAGTTAAAATTCACATCTCACAGTTACCAATATTATTATACAAAACAGAATTCAGAGAAAATAAAACAAAAGATAATAACTCATACTTTGGTGTTTAAAATATTATTTACTATTAATATTTATATATGATACAATTACATATATTATAATTCATTTTTAGAAACAGAAATATTATTCCAATTTATACTATTTTAAGAAATTAATTACAGTATTACAACTGGCTCATGCTGCCACCTGTCTAATATCTGTATTAAGCCTATTTCTATTTCTGGTACTATTCTATTAACATAATGAATGATTCTTCAATTATGAAAAACGGCCCTTTTCAGGGCCAGTTCATGCTATGGATTCAACAGGAATATCATGTTCCGTATATAGTAAACTAATTTTTACAATTGGAAGTTTAAAACGCCATGGAAGGAATGTCCATAACATTCAAATTGGTACTAGACGTAAGGATCTGGATTTTTTCTGTAACTGTCAGTTTTGTGAATTCATAAACTTAAATTTTCATTCATTTCAATTCATAAGGGCATGTATATTCAAATACATTACCTGATGGAGAAATAAGATAATGTATGTTACATTCTCATTGAAGTACATTAATTGTATATATTGTTGCATATTAAAGGCATGTGTATTCAAATGCATTACCTGATGGAATAAGAGAATGTATGTTACATTCTCATTGAAGTACATTAATTGTATATATTGTTGCATATTAAAGGCATGTGTATTCAAATGCATTACCTGATGGAGAAATAAGAGAATGTATGCTACATTCTCATTGAAGTACATTAATTGTATATATTGTTGCATATTAAAGGCATGTGTATTCAAATGCATTACCTGATGGAGAAATAAGAGAATGTATGCTACATCTCATTGAAGTAAAACTGTAAAATTTTCATGTTTCACTGTATAGTATGGGATGTTTGCATCATGTTTCACTGTATTCACTAGAAAATTTCACTGTATATTATCTTATTATTGAATCAAATATATATATATATTATTTAGTGTGTAATTTAAAATTCTTTAATATATTAAGTACTTTACTGGATTTTTTATAGTCATTTTTATAAAAGCATATCTTAATATAATATAAAATCGTGTTTATCATCCAGCTTATTGTAATTGCTGAGAGCACAAAAACTAAAATATAATTTTAAAATACAATAATTAAAAGTACTATTCTATAATTTATTTACATTCAATAAATAATAAAATATATATAAATGAGAAATATATAATACATACAAAAAGACAGCTTATAATAATCAACTAAATATTTTTTGATAATTTTCAATAAAACTGTGTAGGTGCCTATTTTAAAAAAAATCAACTTGTAATATAATATAAAATAATACTTAATGCTTGTGTAAATTAAAAGAAATAGCATTATAAAAAATAACAAACAGCTTTAAATTTAATAATCACCTTTTGCTCTCATCTCTTGTTCTTCTCACTCTTGCCATAATCTTACTGTTGTTTCTTTGTATCTTAATGTAGATTAAGAATTTTAAGCAGGTTATTCCCCAGAGTATTTTATGTTATCAACTAAAAAAATAAGTTAATTTAAAACTATTTAAATGTCAATACTTTAGGTATTTATGCTGTTTATAAATTCCGAATATTGATACCCTAACTATTGGTCATTACTAGTTCAGTTAGATACTCTTGATAATCTTCTAATTTTAAATTCATTTTTTCTTACATTCCTATAATATCTTAACATATGTGGCTCCATTAATTAAAAATATGAATAAAAAACTGTTATATATTTTTTGTTATAAAAATATTAGGCTTAATGTGTGAATTTTCATTAGTACCTAATTTTTTACATTTTTATAGAACAAAGTCATTACCTCAATCATATGATACCATGAGTCTACTTTTTGGATTTATTTAAAATAACAAACAGAATAAAACAAATTATGTAATCCCTTTGAAACAAAAATTGAAATCTTTTTTTTTTATAAAAAGCTCATGTAGTCAAAAATGTCCTCTGCCTGGCAAAATTTGTGTTTTTCTTTAAATTAAAGTATATTATGTTGCCCCTCTTAACAAAAAGTATTTCAGAACTAAATGTTGTTCATGTATATCTAACATAATAATTTATTGTTGCCAAAACTATAGTAAAAACAAGGATACATATTTATTTTGAAAACTATAAATTCATGTTAAATTAACAAAGTACATGAGGAATACATTCTCTGTACAAATATACATTAAATCTTTGCATTTTAACAAAATTATTTTCTATATTGGTTCAATTAAAAATTTTATATTAAATATGGAATTAGAATTTAATATTTTCAAATTGGCTTATAAGTGCAAAACAAAATATTTAACTGCCATAGTTCAGATTTATAAGCCATAATTTATCCAAATGCACAATGAACATAAAAATTATTATTCAAATAATATTTCTTGGAGATTCACCACAAAGAACAATTTAGTTTTTAAGAAAAGTAAATTCATTGAGGAAATCTCAAATGTCTTACAGGTTTTCATTACTTTAATTGCAATAAGGCTAATCAAGAATTTCCACAAATATGCTTTTAAACTGGTTTATCAGTATAAATTCCATAAAAGCATATGCTTTTTTTCCTTTAAATTGTGCCAATCATTTGCTAAATGGCTTTTAAAACAAAATCACACTGAATTCCATTTATATTTACTGACTGTAATTTTAGTTTTTTATCTAAATATTTTATTCATTCAGTATTAATAGTATTTGCTTACTAATATTTTTTCCCGTGCTGCATAAAGAAAAAAAAAAGTTTTAATGAATTATTTTAGTTAATTAATAAAGGGGTTTGATGAAAAATAAAAAAAATAAGCAGCTCCTAATAGTTTTTAATGATGCAAATTGACTCTAAATATCTATTGATACAAACTTTCTTGTTATGCTGATCATGTTTACAACTGTAAGTAGGCAAGTATTTTATTTTTAAATTTAAGTGAAATGGAAGTCTTAAAAAAATCATTCAGGTATGATTTTAAAATTACTTTGGCATCTTTCTGTAGAAATAGTATGTTACAAGTGGTCTCATGGGAATTGAGTTTCACCAAGTCTATATAAATTAGAATTGTTTCACCAATAGAAAAAACATAGCTCATACAGTTACTAATGGTAAAATATCAAATTTAGTCGCTAAATAGTAGTTTCCATATAAATGGAATAAGATTTTTTAAAAGATATAAATAGAATAAGTGTGAAAGCTTCAAGTCCAAATAAATAACTCTTTCATCAGCAAACACAATAGAATGTTTAATATATAATAACAGATTGAAAACCACACACATAAATTTCAAAGAAGAATCCTACTGTAAAGTAATGCCAATTAGTGGCAAATACTGTATAATGTTAACTCCAAATATATTTGTTGTGAAGGAAATTTTCATCCTAGTTAAATCATTTTTTAACCCCAAAAATATGCATAAAAATTAAAAAATAAATATGAATATCGTATGTGTTATATGTTACTTTCACAAGATTTTTCTTTTATATACTTGCTAACAAATGAAATAATTTTCATCATTGCAACTAGAATTTGTAATCATTGCATATTTTTTCCCCTGGGAATTTATAATTTGTATATTCTATAGCTACTTATCTTGATATTCACCAGGTTCCCTATAGTGTTTAATTCCCAAGTTTATCAACCCACTGAAGGGATGAAAAGCTGAGTCAACCTGGCTCAGCTCAAGGATTGAACCTCGGACCTGTGTCTTGGGAGCGCAAAGTGTCACCACTAAGATTCCGAGCTTCACGACTGTTTATAGGCATATGTAATTCAGTTTAAACTTTGAAATTCTCCCTTGTGTTCTTTGTGTAAACAAGATCAAATTTTTGACACTAATCATTTTGATTCATGCCTGGCACTTATATTTTTAATATGTACTATTCAGAGGCATTGGAAGGCCAGAGAATTAATAGTGTCACAGTCAATTTTCTAGGCATTTGTAATAAATAAATATGACAAACTTATTTAGTAAAATTATGGTTTTTAAGTCTAAAAATAAAACAGTCATGTTAAATGAGGTAACACATTTAAAAATAATCTGCTTTTTAAACTCAGTTGGTCACTTTTTATCACATGCAAAATTATTAGAAAGGGTCTGTATTTAAAGTGAATTTGAAGTCAGATCAAACATTTACAGACTATATGGGAGTTTAAATCTTGAACTGATTATCACTCAATATTAATTTTGTTGTTCTTGATTTACTGAAAATTTTTGGAAAGAGCACAAGTGAAAATTACTTATGGAGTTACATCAAAGGGACGTCAGAGGAATTATTTTTCGTGATTTTCATTGAGATTTAATATGAACAGTGCAGCCATCAAATAAAATTGATGTTTGGAAACAGATTTTTATGTATATCAACTATTTATTGCTGGTTCCTGATTATAAGAATCTAAGTGAAAATGATTGGGAGGATCAACCAAGAAGTGTGTTGTGATAAGAATACTGTGAGAAATCCCTCGATCCCTATTTTCAATTGGCATATTATGAAATAGGAGCATGTTTTGATAGACTATGGTATATTTAGTTTCACATGAGTATTTATATTACACATGAATTTATATTTAATATTACATATGCATTCCCAATGGATTATCTACAATTTATCTCAAGGTGAAAATACATGTGTGAGAAGGTGTAACAAATTTAAAAATTCAACTTCTCTGCTCCAACAAATATTGTAACATTCACATGTTTTGAAACATGTGTATGTTGCAATATTTGTTGAAACTTAGGTTTATAGCTAAAAGAGTACAAAACAATCATTTTGATGTTTCAAAATAATAATTTAGAACAAAAGTTAATTGTACAAAGAGTGATACTCCGTTCACCGTTCAGTACTTGATACTTTGTTTTATCAACCCACCAAAGAAATTAAAGGCTGAATTGACCTTGCTTTGTTGAAAAATTAAACCTCGAACCTTCTTCTTCGAGTTGGGTTTGTATGTCATTGAGCACCTCTGCTTTTATCAGCATTTTGTACTGAACCTCGAACCTTTCTCTTGGGAGTGCAAAGAACTACCACTACACCATCAAGTTTACAGTTCAATCCTAGTATATGAAATACAGTATGTTTAGTGACACTTTGGAGGGATTTAAATGCTTTGCTTATAATATATTTTTGTATTTGATGTTTTGAGATAAAATATTTTTTGCTGCTGCCATATCTTGAGGACTACCACAAAAATGTCAATTTGTCATTTCTAACATTTTGACAATAAACATCAACATAAAATAGAACTAATAGGTCTCATGTTTGTGATAACCTTCATTTTGGTTGTTTATCATAGGATATGTGAAAATCAGCAGTACCCATGTTTATTCAAATAAGAATAAAATATGTAGCTAACATCTAAACAAATTTAAAGCTTACAAATAGCATATTTATGTTGTGCTATTTTCAGAATGAAATAAGTGTTTTATTGTCATTGTAAAAATGTTTTGCGATTACAAGAGAGAATAGGAACCAATGAAACATTGTTAGTAAGAAATTGTGTTTCTTGAATTACTTCCACAAAAACCAAGTACTATCCTTCTTATTTTAAAATCTATAAACAAAAGGCAACAAAACACTTCCTCACAAACTGAAATTACATGAAATTTCCCAAAATTTTGAATTCTGAACATTTCTTTATATTTACTTATCACTTCAGAACAAGATGCTAGAAAGTTATTTTACACAATTTATGGGAATATATATTAGAAAACGAAATGAAACTTAAAAATCAATATCTTTTATATGTGCTTGGTTAATAGCATATATGCCATCATTTCTTACAATATTTCATTTGAATTAATTGACTAATGAAGCTATAAATCAATCAAGAATAACATTCGTTTTTACGATAACTTGATTTTTAATAAAAAGGGCAGTGACACAAATCTTAGAAAAAAACATTTCACCCCACTTTAGAAACATCTTACAGCAAGTCATCACAGAAAAACATTATATCAATAATCAAAAATAAGAAGTTACTAGACATACGGAAAATGTATGCAAATCAATTAATCCAAATATTTCCTACAAAAGCTGAAGAGTTTTGCAGTTACCTTTTTAATAGTGATATCTTGATCACTTTATTAAAGTACAAACTTTGATGAGTAAAATTAATTATTTTTATTCATCAAAAAATTAGTAATTTACTAAAATTATAAAATATACATTCAGAGGATTAATATGATCAAATAAGGATGCAATTATCAATGATTTTTAATCAAAGTGTATACAGAAATAAACAAATCTTTTCTATGACAATAGTGCAGAAAACATTTTAATAAACATGTGTGTATATAATCTAATTGTTCTTCCATTTTAACATATTTCATCAATAAACGATGAAATATTAACCAAGATTTAAAAAAGTTTTTTTTTTTTTTTTTATAAAAAGAAGAATGTTTGCTCAATGATGAAAGCAACTGGTGTGAAAAAGTATTAAAAATACAAAATATATAAAGCTACTTCTTACTCCTGAACCACCAAATCCATATCTTGTATGCATTTAAAGATTTCTGTAATTTGAAAAAATAAATTGCAATGTCATATAATTAAGACATATGCAGGGAGGGGGAATGTCCAATGTAACAGCCTGCACTCAAACATGAGCATTTGGATAAGCTAGAGTTCGGGTTTTTTTCTGAATGAGCCAAACGCATTCAGGGGTTTCAGCACATGCGAGTAAAAGGTTCGTTTTCTAACTCTGGTAGAACATGATACTAGTGTCCTGAGAGAAAGAAAGCGCGTTGAGAGATTCATAAACAAACCAATCATCCAACACATGCGCAATTACATAGAATGATCATACAATCTGCGAATGCGCTATTGTTTTATGAAATGCTACATTGGTTGTGTTTATTTATAACTGAAATATTAATCAGTGTAACAGAATAAATTCAATTCATATTGAACTTTATATTAAAAATATTTTTTCATAAAAATTAATTCCATAAAAACCTGTTATATGATATAAGGTTTTATTTTCCTCTCATGAAAACAAGTTTTGATTTCACTTTACATACTTTTAATGGGCTCGCTTAAATTAATTTTATGAAAAAGATTTTCAAATATTTGTACAGGATAAACTTTTTAAGAATAAAATTTACCATTTTATGGGTTGTTAACTAAGTAATAAAAGATTCTTTCAGATTTTATTTTCAAGATGGGAAATTTTATTTCTATTACGTATGGAAATTATTTGAAATAGACAGAGAGTAATGAGATGTTGTGATTTATATGAATTATTTTGAAATACTTCCAATAATTGTCTTTGTTAAACCTTAAAAAACAGGAACTAATTTTAGCATAAAAAATAATTTAATGATAATTTTTTTATGCTTTGCCTCAAAGAAAGGAACATTATCTCATGAAGTACTCTCAATTATTTATATAATGATAAAAATCATAGAAGAAATTAATTAGTATATATATAGAAGAAATTAATTAAGAATTATAGAAGAAATTAATTAGTAATGCTAACATTAAAGTGAACTGTATTTAAGTGAAAATAATTTTATAAGTTAATAACTAAATTCTGATTTATGATCAGGTTAGTTAAAACAGAAAATATTAGCTATCTAAGTAAGATAATATAGCCTTAAAAGAAAACTACAGATCAGTTATAGAGGAAAATAAAAATTTTGATATTTGGAAAACCTAAATTTTTGATAGTATATGCATTTTGTTTTATTAAGAGAATGCTCCTAGAAAAACTATGTGACTACCTTTCTGTTAATACATTTTTTTTGTAGAGATAAGAGAAAGATAGTCATATATATATATATATATATATATATATATATATATATATATATATATATATATTCTTTGTGATAGATAATTTGCCAGAAATTAATTGAAATAATTTGTATGCAAAAATTTGAAATATGCATTAAAAAATAATGGCTTTGAATGCAGATTTAATTAGATTCAAACAGCAATACTTTTATATGAAAAGTTAATTGTGACGAAACTTTAAAAATATATTGTATGTTGTTCACTGATTTTGTGGGGGACATAAAGATAATGTTCTCATTAGTAATAACTAAACACAATCTGATATTTTCATTTATTTAATATCCCATGAATTCATTAAAGTAAGAATCTAAATCTTTGTAAGCAATGCTGTGTTCATCTTTAATAGTTATTTGCTACAGCCTCACAACCTTATGATTGAATAAATCACCCCACATTAACGTTTGCTTCTATGCTTGTGGTTCCTCTCATGCACTTAGACTCAGTAATTGTTAATTCATTAGTAATTCGTTCAATAAATAAAGTAAATTATTTCACTTACTTTTTTGGAATGCTAATAAGTAATGTTTTAGCTGAATGGTGGCACTGACTATGCTTAGTTTTTCTTTTTTATGCAATGCTATATAAGCAGAGCCTGAGTAATGCAAGGGCATATGATGCAGTTGTCCTGGGCCCCGAATTCAAACAGAAAGTTGGTTTTCTGTAATCAATCAAATGCAACCATTTGCTTAGTCGAATAAAAAGTTTGTTCTTGTGAAGCAAAGAAGGGATCCCAAAGAAACTTTTGTCCCAGTTCCCATTTTGGCTAAGTCAGGTCCAGTGTGTAAGATTTAATATTTGCATAGTATTAAAAGACAGCTTCTTCATATTCCAGTTCAGGGTAGCTCATTGTGAAGGATTTTTCTCCCTTGATATTTTGTTATATGGCAGTATTCAAATCAAGTAATCCATCATTATCTTCAAATCCCCAAAAAATAGATTAAATAATTTTTTCTTTTTAATTTTCAAGAATGAAATTGTTAGATTTATATTCTTCGTACTTTTAGTAAATAATGTGATATTGTAAGTTTTGCTGGTGCCAAATGAGTAATATTCCTTTAAAAGTGGTGCTAGGCAGTAATTTTATAATTATATATATATATATATATATATATATATATATATATATATATATATATATATATATATATATATATATATATATATATTGTGTCATATATACATGAAAAAAATTCTCTTGTAATGTTTTCAAATATTAATTGTGCTATCATTTGAAATTATGAAGTTAATTTTTAATTTTTTTAAAATAATCTATTTACAAAAATAAGAGAGAAGAAACATATTATATTTAAATCAATGGTGTTATCTCTCCTTTCTACAATACTTATTTCTTTTTATATATTATTCAGGGCTATACAGAAAATGTGTATATAACTTTAAAAAAAATTACAATTTGGAAAAAGTAAAAATATTTTGCTATGTTCAAAAAGTTGTTTTGGATAATGAAATAAAACCTTTTGTATATATCACTTATATATATATATATCCAATGAGGTGTGAAACTCTTTCCTTGGTGTTTCCTTTAGGCACAGTAGATTAGATTTGGTTAGTTTGTTGCATAATGGTAATTTCTTGCACATGCAGGATAATTAACACTAAAGTGTATAGGGAAAAGCATAAACAAAAACACTAATATATTATTTGCAAATATTTTTAAAAAAATAAAAATTTTACTGTGAGGAAGGGAGCTTTGTTTAAATATTTTTTCTAATCTTAGCACTAACATATTGATGACAATTGAAAAAGAAGGGGAAAAGACTAGCACATATGTTTCCTCCTTGAAGGGGAAAGAGTTTCAAAAAAGAGTGTTTCATTGTTTTAGTTATTTGCATCATCGCATAAGTATTTTTACAGATTTTGAATCAGTTTTAATTATGGTTGAAATTAAGTAACAATATTGTTATCAAAATTTTGATGTTAAATAAAGCTTTTAAGTTGGCCAGAGACCAACATGCTGCTATGAGTTTCATTCTAATGTATGCTGCCCTTCTCAATTCAATTCCTAACAAACAGAATAAAAATGTATTTATATTAGTAATATATAAAAAGTATTAAAATTTTGCCAAAATTTGATTACCTTTCCAACAAACATTTTATGTGTATTCACAAAATAAGATCCCTGTATATAATAATAATAAGCAACCAAATTTTTATAAGTTAAAACGTATATTGTTACTAAATTACAGCTTGTTGTAAATGGGGCCCTGCTGTATATTCATAGCTCAAAGTCTTAAAAGGCACACTATTTAATTCTGAAAAGCATTGTAAATTTATTTACTTATGCACTTAATCATTTTATTTGTTTTGCATTTTGAAATTTGTCAGTTTTATGTTAACTTCATCAATACTATCTACATTAAATATTAACAAATATATATTTCACAACCTTTTTTTGTTGCATATATTTTTTAATTGGACAAGGTGTTTTTATATGAGCATCATTTGATCAGAAATAAAATCTCCTTACCTCTAAATCTGGAATAAAAATTTACTTTTCATAAGTTGATATAAACTAGTCTTTCAAACGAAAATTCAGTAGTGTTGTGAAAAATCGCTATAATGATATTTTGTGAAGAAATAAATTACATCACATTATAAATGCAGATATAACTTAAATATTTTACAGTTTTGCTTTTGAGGAAAAAATCACTCAACTGAATTTATATTACTTTTAATATCAAATTAAAGTTATTCTTCCTTATCAGGCTAAATATTTTAAACTTTGATGTGAAAAAAATCTTTTTTTTAAATAACAGTGGGCACTGAGTGAGTAATTCTTCACCACAACAAGGTCATAAACTGCTTATCATTTATCATTAGCCAGTGGGCACCTGTTTAAAATCACAGAGACGTATAAGAAAAAACTAATCATTGTAACAATTTTTTTGAAGTGTTAAAAGTTAAATTTTGGCTTTATCAGTTGCCATAGGTAAAATATATTTTAAAACAATTGCAACTTTTACTTTAAAAAGTAGTTTTTAAAAGTTAAAGATAGTTTGATTAAAAATCAAGATACATTAATTTTAAAATAACAAAGCAATAAACTTCGATAAAAATAAATATATGTTTTTGTAAAAATTAAAAGGTACTTAAGATGTATAGCTATGATTAAAAGAAAAAATAAATAATAAGAATGATTAATGTGAAATGTTACAAAAAAATTTATTTCAATTACTGTTTTCAACCCAAGTAAACTTGAATGTCATTTTGGTATTTTCTGATTACTAAATTGACAACTTCTGTGAACTTTTGTACAGCATTATCTTTAGGTTACCGTTTAAAACACGCAATTACTGACAGTTTACTATTTTTATTTAAGGCGAATATTTTTTTACACCTAAAAATCAAAATTATTTTTTTCATTAAATTAAAAAACTTCTTTAAAATTATAGTTGAATAATTAAAGATTACACACTTTCCATTTGTTAAAGTAAGATTTTTATAACATTATAGGTCCACTGCATATCTTATGTAACAAAATTATTCAAATTTACTATATAGCCTTCATTTGTTTGTGTGTGTATATATATATATAAAATTTAAAAAATATATTTACAATTTTTTCATAATCCTCTATAATTTAAATGATATCACTTACCAAATTTAAAGTTATAAATATGCTTATTTTTGTGTATAAAAACAAATCAAACAATGATTATATATCTTGTATGAATAAACACAAAAAATCATAATACTAATTTTCATTTTATTAAACAAATTTTCAAAAACAATAATAGGTGATACATTTACAAATGGATTAAGGGATATTAAATTGTTGAACATTAAAAGTTGTATTTACAATAAAGTTAAAAATTAATAAACTAAAAATAGAAACTAATTAGTTTTAAATTATGCTATTTTAATTTTTCTCTTTTATGATTTAAAATTAATGCTAATGCTGATTTTTGACACTCTCATTCAGTAGGCTTTTGTAAATGTGAGGAATTTTTTTTGTTTGAAGGATCTTTGAGGGGTAATGTTTTTATTTGCTGGAACATTAAAAAACTGGTAATTTTGATTGCACTAGAGAATTTTTTTCCTAGCAAAGATGGCTTTATAGATTTTAAAGTTTATCCAATACTTCAATTTCTTCTAAGCATGTTATACATGATAACATATGAAGATACTGTTTTTTTACAGATTCTAATCTGGCTTGTATAGAAATAAGATGTTTCAGGTGTGATTTGGAGAAAGTTTCCGTTATAGTTTTAGTTTCATTGATTGATTCATCAATGCACAATTCTTTCAATTCATTATCTAAAGGTGCTTCTTCTTTTGATTTCAGACATACCAAATGGATGTGTTTGCTCATATTCCATTTAATACAACTGTCTAAACAGCTGCATTTGTATTTATATATACAGCAATTACAATCTGTGCATACAATTTGACATGAACAATCTTTTACATTTTCCTCAACAGTGTAATAATCACCATTTGAAGTAGATAGTTTAATAAATATAACCCTGTTAAATTGAAGTCTTAATTCTGTATTTTGCAATGACCATTAACCTTTAAAGTATTAATTACACTGAATTCTGTGTGGAATTTTCTACAGCATTTTGTATTTCAAATATTGAATTTTTCTCTTAAATGTAAGTACTAGTCAAAAACACAAAAGCATTCACTCATTATTTATAATGTGTTACATATAAGTAAATGAAATAAGTTGTGTTATATTAAGTAGTTTCATAGAAACACTGAATTCAAAAAATTAAAAGTTTTAAACAATAAAATAGAAAGTACATATTTGTTTCTTATATTTAAATAATATAACTGTGAAGCAAGCATTTAAATTAAAATGCATGCCACTGATACATTAGATTGAGAAAAATTACCTTTATTTTTATAAAGCTGAGTTTTCAAAAAATTGAAACAAGATATGTGAGTTAATGCAATTTTTATTTCAGAAAAATTTGGTTTATTTACTGAATAAAAATAGAAAGAAACATCTTTTAAAAGAAAAATGACAATCTGTTATAATATCAATAAATAGTATGATTGTTTCGTTAATATTTAATAATGGAAAAATATAAGAAATTTAAATAGCTAATTTTTTTAACAAATTAATTGCTGTATTTTTCTAAGAAACTTTAAAAAAATCTCTGTAAATGATTAATTCTACCACATTAAAACTCTTAGCAAACTATTAAACAATTACTTATAAAAATTAATCAATACAATTGGAAAATTTTAGTAAATTTAAACAAAAAATTAAGCTGATTAGGTTGAAAAATATAAATTATGTTATTTCCTCTAATTTTATATTTTAATTAACATCGAAACTCTTTTAAGATTGCAATTGACTTATTTGAAAATTTACTGAGAACAGATATAAATATAAATTCTGGAAACAAAAATAAATAAACAAAGATAATGAGAATTTTTATATTGAATGAAATAAGTTCCTGAAAACTTATAAATTCGAAATTTTTCGCAGAAAGACTGTTTGTGGAAAAAATAAATTACATTTCTTTCCCTCATACTAGAAATTAAAAAAGTATAGGAAACAACAAAAAATTGCAATTAATGAAATGCAGCATAAATAAAAAGAATTATTTTTGATAGTTCTTTTTATTTATGCTGCATTTCATTAATTTTTGGAAATGGAAATTTGAAAATGGAAAATGGTTCAATAAAATATACAACATTGTCAAAATTGATAAGATGCTTAGCCCATCTGATTAAAATATTAACTTATCATTTCTGAAAAATTATAAAATAAATTTTTGTGACTAATTTACACAGATAAAATTTCATAAATTCCTTTTATTAACATTTAAGTGAATGTGCTTATTTATAAATGATAATAATTTAAATTAACATTAAATATAAATTAATTAATTTTATGGGATTATATAAAGAATTAAAGATTTAATTGTTTAATTTAAATCATTAATTTAGTTTTCATTCGATTTATTTAAAAAACTTAGAAAATCTTTGTCATTTCTTTTTGATCCGATAGGTTGCAGCACAAAACAAAATGTAACAAGTACGAAATATAACTGATAAAATATCTGTTACTTTAAAAGCAACTGTAATCAGTAGGAACCAGGTACAAGAAAAGTAACAAAGTTCCATCCCTAGTTAATTTCCAACACGAATCCGACTGCATATCTCTGCTTATTAAGAAACTATAGGCTTATGTATACACATCACACTGCCTCGTAATTTTGTATCACGATAAAATGGCTTGGTCAAAAATTGAGCTGGCATTATCCTTTCCATGCCACAATAATGGAAGGATATTAAATCCCTAGATCTAAGAATTGAATAAGTGGCATATCCTATCGGAGGTGTAGGGTCTGATTCAAATAACCGAAAAATGGAAAATGGTTCAATAAAATATACAACATTGTCAAAATTGATAAGATGATTAGCCCATCTGATTAAAATATTAACTTATCATTTCTGAAAAATTATAAAATAAATTTTTGTGATTAATTTACACAGATAAAATTTCCTCATTTTTAATTACACCAGTAAATAAATTGAATTGAAATTATATAGAGCTAGGTAAATCAAAAATATTTTATTCACCTATTTCTGCATTTTTGTCTCATTTGATAAATTAGCTATAATGTTTGGATTTATAAAGGTATTTACCTTTAAAATAAAAAAAATTTGAAGCAAATTATATATGTTAATCATTTTAAAATTATTTTAAAAAAATTACTATCCTTTGCATGTAGAATTACAGTAATTTTAAAAGCCTTTAAAAGTCTCTGCAGAACTTTCACGCAGTGGCAATCTGTCGTTTAAATCAATTCGAACTGATTTATTTTAAATAAGTTTGTCGAACTGATTGACATCATACGTTTGAACTGATTTAGCATAATTTTGTTTTCTGCTATTTTGCTGTCAGTGCTCGTTGAAATATATGAAATAAACACAAAAGAAGCAAACTTTAAGAAATAATGACACAGAAATATTTACTTAAGCATTAAGTAAGCATCAAAAAATTATTTTAATTTTAAGAAAAATTATATTTGTCAACTACATTTCTTTGGTTTCGTATTCCTTATTTGAAATATTATAGTCTTAATTAATGTTATTTTGGTCCGTAAATGTTTAATAAACGAGCTCAGCTATAAAGAAAGTATCATATAATTTATAATAACAAACAATAAGTAAGATTTTGAACAAAAGCCATCATTTATTAAATCTGTTTCGAGTGTAAAGTAGTCAGAATGCTGTTTTCAGATTGGTGTTTAAGTTTAATCAAATTAAACTTTAAATTCATTTATAAAAGCAGTCGAATGGAGTACTATATTACGGTGAAAAAATTCATTATTAATATTTTAATTTAATAATTTATTTTATACATTTAATTAATGATTTTTAATATTTTAAGAAATAATATTATAAATTGCTCAGTAAAATTGAACATGACAATCAAAGAACTGAACGTTTAAAACAATCATTTTTATAAAATATCATTAGTATAAATACATTTCGAACAAATTTTCAATTAATAAAATAATATAATTAAATTATATAATCTGTAATAACTAAGTACATAAACCTCGATTTAAACAGTTTGTATTGAAATAATTTATTAATAATAATAATAATTTACACAAATTGATGCGTTGCAAAATATCAATTTTAAAATAATGTAAGTAAATTATTTTTTTACTAATATTTAAAATAACTCTTTATTTGTTTAATAATTTAAAATAATTTTTCTGTATCTCAGAATGTCATTTTTATAATTTTTGTACTTAAGTTATATTTCCTTTTTATATATTCTCATCTGCCGAACTGTATAAGTTATTTGCTTAACTGTAGCTGTAGTCCGATCTGGAATATGGATGGAATCAACGACCAAGATAATAGACCAACAACTCCCCCTTGGCGACTTCAAAAAATGAGACACGCCATCTTGGAGTACTTTCCTGAACAATTTTGACTCTAGGTGACGCAAAAAGCATCTCCTATAATTGAATTTACTAACATTGTGTTGTGTGCATTTTACAATTGATACTTGTGTTTTTGTAATTTCTAAATATTTTTATTATAATAAAATGCCAAAATCATGCTTTTGTTCTGGCTGTAAAAGCGGCTATAAATCTGATATTAATCAAAAAAAGAGGAATGGGGAAAACTACCAAGCATTTTTGGTGCACCAAAGGTATTGTCAGAAAATACAACGTGCAAATTATATTTCATCTACTTTTAATTTCAATGAATAATTTTTATCTTGATAAGTTAGTTTATGTTGTAAAATGAATAAAATGTATGCATTTGTATTATTTTTTGCGATCTGGCATGCAATCGGCGATTGAATTTTGTTGGCAAAATATATTTAATTATCTAGTTTAGTTCTTTTTGGAAATCAAATAATTGGTGGTTAATTAAAATGCAACCATTTCAGGTTGTTGATTGTGTTTTTCTTTTTTATTTCTGAATATTGTATTGTGAAAAAATTTAAAAATCATTGTAAGTAATTCATGAAATATTTATATAGTCTAACTTTATCCCCATATTTCTCTTTTGTCTTGTTTATTTATTTTAAATTGCATTATTTATTGAATTAAATTTTTTATTTAGTATCAATGCAAAAGCTAAAATTAAGTAAATAACCTAAGTGACTGATTCACTAATTTAAATAAAACAGGAAAATATAATTATAACTTGGTATTTAAAAAGCTGATATACTCATAAGTAAACATATAATTATAACTTTGTTGTTAATTTATTCTGCATATTATAATGTATTTTTGATTTAGGATCCAAACTTGCTTGAAAAATGGAGACGGGCAATTCCTCGGGCTGATAAGCAATTATCTTCAGATGTAGTGTGTTCTTTGCACTTTAAAGAAGAAGACTTAGATAGCTATTATACACAAAAGTTATCAGATGGAACTGTAAGTTATTTGTGTTGTATAAATTTTTTGAAATGTATAAGACATTTTTTAAAGTTTTGTGAATATATGTGCTTAGGTGTGGAAATTGCCAAAAGGAAAGCCAAATTTGATAAAAGATGCTATTGCAATTATCTTCCCAAATTTGCCTAAGTACTTTTCATCAAGCACAAGAAAAAGAAAACTTCCTGCTGTTATTAGAAATACAGCAAAGAAAGTACACGACAGTTGTGACAATCAGTAAAAAATGAGCAAACTTCTGTACATGGTAGGCAATTTATCATTGTTAAGAAAAATTTATCAGTAATTGAATACTTAATGAATGGTTTGAAATCAAACTCATTCAGTTCTATAAATATTTTATAGATTATTATTCAAAGTGTATTGAAATTTACAAAATGAAATTCAGTTGATTATTTCAGTGGGTTATTTTTTAAAAAGTATTCTCATACAAATTAACTGTTTCATCTTAGCTAATTTGTAATTTGCATTCATAAAAATTGTTACTATTTAAAGATTTGTTTCTTTTAGGTGAAAGTTTTCTACGTATATTTGATCAAAGAATGCCATTTGCTTTTATTTATAATTTATCCAATAAACTAGAATGGTGATATGAAATATATGTAAAAATTTTGTTAGAATTTATGATCTTAAATTGAAGCATTTTTTTAGAATTTGTTTCTAATTTATTTACAAACTAAAATCTTTTTAAATTCCATATAGAAAATATTATAGAACCATTAAATGAAATAGACCATGATATACTGGAATCCTCATTACCAACACCTGAATTTTATTTTGAATATTTGAAAACACAGTTACACCAGAATATCTTTACGTCTGTTCAATGGTCATACTCTATCACAAGGGATTCTGTGGTGTTCTGGACTGTGGATCATTGTTTAGAAAGGTGGATTGTAATAAATGAAAATCTTAATGTCAAAATATGCTTACTATTATTCTATTTGTTTAAAGTAAATTTTTGCACGGTTACTTATTTTATTTACTAAGAAGCTTTCAATTTTACTAGGTTTTCTTAAAAGGAATTTTAATTACAATTGGGAACAGTTGCAGGCTAACAGGAATGGAAAGTATATGTAATTTGATTAAAAATGTGGAGAAGTATATTATCTGTGCTGATGCTAGGAATATATAAGAAAATAATTTTCTCATTTATTAAATACAAATAAACATTGTTATGTATTAAAATTACTCATTTTATATTTAATGAGGAGAAAACTGCTCAGGTTATGTTCCTAGAAATTTTTATATCAAGAAAACTGGTTGTTGTAAAAATTGCTTCCAATAACAACCTAAAATTGGCCCTAGACATGCTTCCAACAGTTTTCTTCTGTTGAAGAAGAGACAATATCTTCAAACAATGTAACCTCTGCGTGCAATTAATTTCAGTCATGCTCAATCTTTTTCCTGAAAGGAATTTCATTCTACGATAGTTAGTTCGCACAAGCTTCAATTAATAGCTTAGATTCGAGGGCAAAATATTTTTTGCCTTCGAATACCTATTACTTATTTTTGCTTATTTCACAATAAATCTGAGGCTCCTATAGTGATCGAAAAATAACACACATGAACTTTATTGGAGAGCTCTTGCAGAGTTTTACTCTGTTCATCGGAATGTTACACAATATCCTTCCATGTTCACCGCTTCACGCCCTCTAGTTGCAGAGCAAATTTTAAATATTCTGGAATGTATTACAATTTTCAGTTATTCCAAGAAATAAAATATACTACTACTTGTGGAATTATGCTGAATTATTATTTAAAATACATTCCATTAAAAGCAATGTTATAATTCAACGAGTTTCACCAAATTTGATACATGATTTTTTTGTGAAATATAAGCTAGTTTAGTTATATAATTATTAGTTAATTAAGTTAAAAATTATTAAAAAATTATCAAAGCTGAGAAAATTACATGCAATTGCATTTTTTAAATTTTATATAAATAAATTTAGAAATATATACAGAAATAAGCAGTTATAATTAAACAAAACTCATATTCTGCTTCAAAAAAATTTATTTAATCTTTCAATACAAATGGAATTACAGAAAAATGTCAAATAGAAAAATAACGTCACATGACATGACGTCATTACTCCGTCTCCTTGAGTTTACGAGGAATTCTCCCAGCAGCGAATTCTCGGAATTTCACCGGAAAATTCTACTGTAGTTTGCCCAGGGCCTAACAAGAAGAAATTCAATCGCGAACTGTCGAAAGCTTTCTGGATCTGAGATTCGTTCCGATTACACAAACGTTTCTGAGGACTAGTTCTCTCGGAAAAAAGCTTATTTGGCTTATCTGCCAAGTCATTGTTCTATGTGTCTATTGTCTAATCTCTTTATTAAGCCTATTGCTGATCCTTTTTTTAAATCAAATCATGCTATGGATTCCTCAGAAATAAGTTTGGTATGTAATGCTATAGATTCATTACAAATATGTTCCGTAAATATTTTCTACAATTGGAAGTTTAAAACGCCATGGAAGAAATGTCCATAACATTCAAATTGCGACTAAACGTAAGGATCTGGATTTATTTTTGTAACATATGTAACTGTCACTTTTTGTAATTAAAAACCTAAAATTTTCATTAAAGGCATGGGTATTCACTAGCATTATGTAAAGTATCATGTCATTGTTGCATATTAGTTGTATAAGTACAACGTGTTTGGCTCGACTGGAAAATGACAGCATTTGTGTTAGTCCAATATCCTGAGCACAATATTTTGAAACAAAACTCATGTAAGCACATAATTGGTTAAAATTATTTGCTAAAACTTCCTCCAACGAAAAGAATTTATTCAAGAAACTTGGATAAAATCATTCTTTATTTTTACTAGCTATTTTGCAACAACACGCTAGAGATGGCCGTTATTTAATGGAACTGTTATTTAAGAACCGTTATCAACAAATAACCGTTTAATTAATAACACGTTCCTCAAAAATTATGTTATTAAGATAACGTTTTTCTTTTTCTTAACTGCTGAAATCGTTCTTGTAATGGTAACTTCTCAAAGTCGTTGCGGTATTGTAGAACGTTTCCACATTATGTTATTTTGTAGCGTTAAAGCTGTTCTCGTTGTTTTGTAACATTAAAGCTGTTCTCGTTGTTTCGTAACGTTAAAGCTGTGCTCGTTCTTTTGTAACGTTAAAGTCGTTATTGTTGTTTTGTAACTTCCGGAATATTAAAGCTGTTCTCGTTGTTTTGTAACTTTAAGGCCGTTATCGCTATTTTAGAACTTCCGGAACTTTAAAGCCAATATCATTGTTTCGCAACGAAATTTAAAGTTGTTATTACGTTGTTTTGGTTTCTAACATTGACATTGAGTTTTCTCGGGAACACATTCCAAGCTTTTGCTTGGCCCGTTGCGTTGCTTAGCAACTAAGAATGTATACTTTTCTGTTCCTCACTTTGATGAAGGAAGGTAAACTGAAAAGCGGATGCATGAATAAATATATTTCATTTTAAAAGAGATTAAAACATTTGTAAAAATTGGAATTTTTAAAAATACATTTTATGTTAATATTTTACGGGCATTTTATTTATTTTCAGCCTTTATTTATTATTATTTTTTGTGAATTTTAGCAAATTTTTTATTAAGCTGAAGCATTTTTTTAGAAACTTGAAACTATGCTCGCATATCAAAGCAAGCGTGAAATATTTTTAATTCAATTTCAAATTTCGGGAATTAATTTTTATAAATTATAAAGATTAAAAGAAGAAACTAACGTACCATTCGATAAAATTTGGATCAAACTAATAATATATATATATATATATATATATATATATATATATATATATATATATATATATATATATATATATATATATATATATATATATATATATATATATATATATATATATATTTGAAATTTACTTTAAAAATTAATATATTGTAAAATTAATTTTTTTAAACTTATAATTTTTTATTTATTGAGAAAGCATCATCATAATTTATTAAAATTAATTTATATAAGTAAAATTTTAATTATTATAAATGATAATATACTTGATTACATTGAAATAATATTCTTAATGTAATAATTTTACAGTCCTAAAAATGTATATGATGTACTGGAATAAAAGAATTGCATCATATTTCTTGTAGAAAGCCATTTATAAAATTTGTGTTGAAATAAAAAGTATTATTGTTGTTAAGTTATTAAGAATCATGATAATAAATGTTGCAATGTACACAATTATATTAAATTAATTCATGTATATTTGTAAATGTATTTGTATTTATTTAATATTTGAAAATAAAATCACAATAAAATTAATATCCTACGTATTACAGCTGCAAATTCTAAATTTTCATCATTTATCTTTCAGGCTAAGTTGTAATTATGAGGAAAACAATTGTTCATAAAAAGATCTTTTCTGTAGTTTTATTCCTATCTAATTTCAATATAAATCTTTAAATATAATTAGCACTACTCATAACATTTTTAATTTTATATAACTGTAAAATAAATTACCAGATATTAAACTGCATACTTACGAAAAACCTTCTGAAGTATCAGCTTGTAATATTGAATTATCTTCAGGCTCTTTAAGAATTTTGAAGAAAAGGTTGGTTCAGTAAGAATTGAAGGTATTTCACAATAGCATTTATTAGAAGCATTATTTTACTTATTTTTTAAATGTAGACATCAGTATTTTTCAAAAAAGTTTTAATAAATGAATTTTAACCAAGTATTAAAATTGCTTAGTTAAATACAGTTTCGATCTGAAGGAAATTTTCATAATTTTTATCCCGAAATAGTTATTAATTTATTTTTAAAGTTCTAAGTATTTAATAATTTCTAAGAACTTTGAGATTTTTTATAAAAGTAAACTAAGATACTTTTTACACAATCGTTTCAATTGAATTAGTATTCTTACAAATCTTGTACCATAAAAAATATGCGTTAAATTATTAAAATATTTCAGTACAATATACAGACAATTTATATCATTAAGTCTAACAACTTGAAGCAGTTGTATAGTATTTCTTCAAATATCTATAATGTGTTCGTTATGAGAGAGCTTCTTCGTAAACAGAGACATGGTTTTATGTATCATAAGACAGAAACTTGAAACCTTTTAGTACCTACACTGACAAATTAGATTCAATCATCCCTTTTCTTCAGAAGTTGTTAGACAAGATCAAAAATCTTCCACTCCGAAGAATGCTGTTGTTCCAATAGCCATAGAGTTAACTCTTAAGGCCATTGTGAACTCGACAGTTTACAGTAAACATTTGGGCAATATACATTTTATTAGGACATTTCAAATTATCTTTCCAGTGCATTTTTAGCAGTATTTATACATTTTTCCAGTATATTTTTAACAGTAGATATATAATTATAGTTATATTATTTCTTTATGTGGATACTATTTTCTGTATTTTTAATGTTATTTCTTTATATATAACCTATGATATTATATCATTATTTTAAGCATACATGTCTTTCAAGATGAGTGCCTGAGAGTTTTCCAAGTTTACTCCCTTGCATAGACATTTGCAGTCTATTTATTTAAAACATTTACACCTTAAAGTAAGTTTTCTTCAATTAAATTTCAAACGAATAAGAATTACATTAATTTGAAAGACCATAATAAGTAAATAACTATGGAATTTTATATAACATATATTCCTCAACAATCATAAAAAGAAATGACAAGTAATAACTGTTTTTATAGTATGTAAAGTAAAAATGTTAATTCTGCTTATTAATTTAATTTATTTGAGCTCTTATGATATCAAAAGATACTTGCAGATCAAACAATACAAATTAAAAAATTTATTAGTTGATAAAATTTTTTATTTATAACAAAAACTTTTGTATATGCAAATAATTTTAAAAACTGTAAATTTATGTATTGTGTCAATAGTAAAAAACTGCATCTGAATTATTTACTGTAGTAATGTGTTTATCTATTTTACAGAAGCAATTTTCATACATTTTTATTTAAAAATACTGTTTAATTGTTAGTACTTTAAATTCACACACACATATTTTATTAATTCCACATAGCTCTCTTATTTTTACTTCTCCGTGAGGAGTAATTTCATCTAGTAAAAATATTTAAGATAACTACACAATTCAGGCATATAGAACAGTGAAATCATGTATATGAAGTAAAATTCTATAACGTATCATAAAGGCAAATTCCTATATTAGAATATTTTCTCGTAGGTGCTAAGCATTCTGATTTCATTTATAATTCTTTATTTTTAAAGAAAATATTATTTTCTATTTATGTTCATAAATATGTAATTTTATAGTATATGACATTTGTATAGATCCGATATTCCTTTTATTACATAGATTAATATGAAAATTAAATTCAATTAAAATGTTTAATATTGAAAAAGAAATTTATATGAAATAGTAAAATATAATTAATTATTAAATATAAGTTAGTTTAATTTATATCGCTGGTTAAATTATCATTAATATGATTTCACTATTTGAAAACTGTGGGTTCGATACTGATGTTACCATAAATAATGATGGGTGGTGCTCTTTGGATATTGATTAATCGCATGGTTATATTTATAAGTTGATAAGATAGTAAAATTAAGAAATTTCGATCAAAATTCAATTTTTTAATTATATTGTGTCTCTAATTAGAGAAATACTTTTTTCAAGAAGATATATTTTAAGATTTATTCGAGCATAAGTGATATACTCAATAGTAATCTTTAGTGTAAAAGAAACATCAGTTATAATTTATAAGAATTTCTAATAGAAATTACATTGAAGAATAAATTAAATTCATCTTGTGAGAAACTGAATTATGTTTGGTTTAAAAAAATTCAAATTTAGTCATATTTTATACATTAAAGTAATAAAATATATTAATAAGCAGTTAAGATCATGGGGAAACAAATTATGTAAATACATATTACTTAAGAATTTTTAACTGAAAAAAATCAATTGATAGTAAAAAAAAAATATAATTCTTATTTAATCCATTGCAAATATTTTAAAAAATAAGTAAATAAAAATCAGGCTAGACTTAAATGTTGAATTTCTGTATAATAAAGTAGGAAATTATTAAAAAAATTGATTAAAGAATATAAACAAAATCATTAAAATTTCTTTCAGTAAGTGATTTTCGATGCTCAGTCACTAAAATTCACCTTACACCTCAAACCTCATTTCCTCAAAAAACCAGTTTTGTCACCCCACGAAAGCTCTCTTTCGCTCCATAGAATTTCCAAGAAGGCCAAAGGGAACGGATTTCTTGGAATATCTTTCCAAAAAGCCGTTATTTGATAACGCTTTCTAGAACATGTTATTTCCTTGGAATGTAACGTTGATAACTAGTTATTCAAAAATAACTGCTTTTGCCATCTCTTAAGCAGTCCGCAAATTCGTAGATGATCGCATGAGACTTGTCTCGCGAGGCAAGCTGAGCATCTCGCGAGAATCGCATCATACCAAATGACGTCATTGATGTCTTAGTTACGTCAGAAATGGGGTGGTGCGCGAGACCATTCTTGATTTCAAGCAGGTTCGAAATATCTGGCAACTTTCCGCGAGACAGCGATCTCATTGGTTTAAAATTCCATGACGTCAGATACAACGTTTTAGCTACGTCACACTAAGACATCGAGGAGATCGCATTTGTCTTTTATAAGACGGCGTCTTAATCGGATTGTCTACCGAATTTGCGGCCTGCCTAATTAAAACAATGAAGAAGTTCTTCGTTTATGAAAATAATGGTCTGCTTAAATCAATAAATACATTTTAAATAGCTGAAAAATGTTTAATTCCATGGAGGGTACTCCAGCTAAAATCTCTTTTATTTGAAATATAAAGTTCATGTAGATAATTTATAATTTAAATTGTAAATTTATAAAATAATTTATAAGTTTGACTGCGTGATAAATTATTGTGACTTTATTGAAAAAAATGTTTTAGAGTTAATTTCATTTTCCAACCCATTCCCATTCTATATTGATTGAAATCCCAATGGTAAGCATGGATGGATGGAAACATGATCATAATAATTTCTATATATTTTCTGGAAAATTATTCATACGATCTTATTTTCTCAACCAAAAAAAATTATCATTCATATTGTTGTTGTTGTTTTTTAATTTAACCGTTTATGGATTTATTTCCTAATTTGGGCATAGATGTTTGCAGTGGTTCAGAATTTACTTTAAACTGTAGGTCTCTGTCTAATAAGCCCTGTGTTTAAAATTGCCTGTTATTCAACAAACTTCTTTTTATTGAATATATTTCTTATCTTTCTAGTTAAAAATTCTCCCTGTTAATTCTAATTTTCTTATTTCCTCTATCTTAAAAGAAGCTGGAATCACTTCATGTGTATCTGAAACGGCTTTTATTCAATCTCTTCTTTTACCACAGATTAAAAAATGCATTTTATTTATCTATTTTTTCTTACAGAATATTAATTTGATATACATTTTTATTATATTTTGAAGCATACTATCTATATTTTTCTTGTAGTAAATCAGGGCAAAAAAACGTAAACTACTTTCAACGTTATATGAGGAATTTTGTAATTAAAATAACTTTTTTATTCAGACAAGTTTTATAAATAAAAACAATTTTTACTGTAACCAAATGTAAATCATTAATGTTTCAATTCTATATATATTATTTTCAAAATGATACAAAATCATCATGTTGAATCAATTTTCTTAAGTTTATTTATTTTTATATGTTAAAAAATCCTTGATTTAAAAATCTTTCTATTCCTTGATTCAGAATTCTAAATTATCTATTGAAATAAAATTAATCCAGAATATAACATTCATATAAGCAATCAAAACACTTTTCTTTTAAACCATCTAAACAACTAATTTCTTTAAAAAAATGTGTGTTCATATGTGTTTCCCATTTCATTGACCTATTTAATTGCATGTCTCAGCATAGTGTGATGTTACAAACTCTTACAAAATACTTTTATGGTTAATTATATTCTGCTTTCTCTCTAAAACACTACATATTCAGAAATAGGTGTTTTCACCTTATGGTTTTCTTTCATTATCCTATATATCCTTCAAAACCTGAGACCGATGTCAACAATTGACTTGGAATAATGTTAAGTTTTCGAAGGTACAAAACTTTAACCTCCCAATTTTTAATGTTTTTCTTCAGACTACATTATTGTAATGTTCAGATTATAAATCTCATCTTGTACCGAATGATAAGGAATAAATGGCATGTAAGGATAAGAATAGAAGTAAGAGAACTAGGGCAGGTGGTTGGTTGAGTACTGGCAATTCAAATATAAAAGATATAACACCTCTCCATCCTCACGCACCAGCAAGCCACAGCATTTCATTAAATAATTACTGAAAAACACATCATTTAACCACAGTTTACTGAAAATAGTCCATGAATGTAAAACTTAAAATAATCTGACATTTTATATAACAAAAAGAGGCATTGATATGAAAAAGGCCAATTTTTGTAGCTTATTTCGAGCTAATATCCAATGCAGACCGAATCCACCTTTTTATGCCATTTGGCTACTATTAAGTTGCCTCATGCTATTATTTGATAACATTATGTGAGTTGAAAGTACATTCAAAATTTTGATTTTGTAAAGCACTTATAATTATATTTAGAGTAATACATGGATATTATATTATTTTACAGCTATTAGGTATATAATTTTAGATGTTACTAAGCAATTACAGACATTTTGCAAATCTGGGTTTTTTCTACTGCTTGTCTAGTATTTATTTCAACATTTTTAGGGAGATCTCAAACTCTTCTCTCTGAAGTGTATACCTATTGTCTGTATAAACTGGACTGTTTTATGAATAAAATGCTAAAACTTTGCATTAGGAAAACGTAAATAAATTGTAAGAAGCTGAGGAAAAGGTAGTATAAAGCTTAAAACATCACAAAAATAATTTTGTAACTAAGATATATTTGGGTACATTGCCATAACAACCCGGCTTAAAATCTTAAAGAAATAGCATGTGTCTAACAAAGAAGTGAAAATAATGTAACTTAGATATTATGGTTTTAATGTGACTCAAATTTTTATTTTAAATTAAATATATTCTAATCGATTCTTTTTGCGCAAAAATTAAGTGAAGAGTGATAAATAAAAATAAATAACTAAATGCTAAACGAACCAAAGCAACTTGGTACAAAAGATGGCTAGGTAATAATTTTGTTCATTGAAAACAGTATAACGCTCACATGTCGCCAAGGTTAAATAACAGCTAAATACAGTGAAATTTAATTTTGTTTCATTGAGAAAAATGTACGCAATCGATCATCGATGCTATTGTTAAGCAGTTACTACCAGAAATAAACATTGGCTTTTAAATGAGTTTTATCAATAAGTAATAATTTATACAATGTAAATAAAATGTTTTCATTTTTAAGTAGTTTCTAAAAATGTAAGCCTTTTTTATACAACATACGAAGAAAATGGAATATTTACAACAGCAATTTACGATTTTTCTTTCCCGTTGCTGGTATTATCATACGGAGATACATTGGAAAAGTATTGATACTTGATATCATTTACTTTTTCCAAATGTGGTATTATGACTGGTAATAGAAAATTTTGTTTAATCTATTGCAATATTTATTATTGTAATTTTCGCAATGACTATGTTATTTTTGAATATTATATTAATTAAACTCGGTTATTTAATACAATAAATGAAATATTTTCATATTTGTAAATTTTCAAATGTAAAAATATTTTCCTCACTGTACAGTAATGGCTACTAAAGTTTCTACATACAAAAGGAAACACACTACTCCCTTGAAATTTCTTTGATTGGAAGATAAAACTGCTTTAATATATAAATAACTGGTTTTCAATGAATTCGCGTAAAATAAAAGGTAGTACTGTAACAACCAATAACCAGGGAAGAAGCGAGTGACGTCACCACATCGAAGTTTGCTCCTGTTTCGGGTCATGTGACTGCTCGCGTTAATTTGTAACTTTAAAACTATTTTTCAGAACGCATCCGGCACTCGCCAAGTAATGTTTACGATTTCAATGGAATAAATGCTTCTTTTTTTCAAGATATTCCAGAGTCATTATTGATAATTTCGGTCTTCAAGTTAAATGTCGAGTAGACATTTTGGCCCATAATTTTTCAATGTTACGTTGAAAGAATTCCATTTTTAACCAGATCGAGAAATCGATTTAGGAATTATTTAAATTAAAAACGAAACGTAATGTAAGTGGCTCCCAACGTGGGGCTGAAGTTTGAAATTAAAGTTTTACTGAAGAATGGATTTGTTGAAACAGAAACGAAAAGGGCTACGAGCATCCTTTACAGCCTGCGGGAATAAAATTCAAGAATTGCTGAAACCAGAAGTAGATAAGAATGTCATTTCGGTTTTATCCGCGCAGTTAGAAAACAAATTTCAAAAATTAGAAGTTTCTAAACAAGAAGTAGGGAACGGTATTTTAACTTCGAAAGATTCGGAACGGTTATATGAAGAAGATTTCATTACAGCAGAAGAATATCGTGATAGATATATTGAACTTTTTGAAAAATGCCGTAAAATAACTATGACAATGGAAGTTTCTCAAGATACCTCAAATAAGAAACAATTGAAGCTTCCGAAGTTAGAACTAAAGCGATTTTCCGGTGAGGCTCCAGAATGGCTCGGGTATTGGAGTCAGTTCTCCAAAATTGATGATGATGAAAAAATTCCACCAGAAGACAAGTTCCAGTATTTGCTACAGGCAATAGTGCCAGAATCGAAAGCAGCAAGATTAATAGAAAGTTTCCCGCCAACAGGGGATAACTATCACAAAGTCATAGAACAGTTACAGGATCGCTTCGGGCGGAGTGATCTGCTTGTTCAGGTTTACGTCAGAGACTTGTTAACTATGGTAACTGCCTCCTCAAACCGAACTAAAATGGATTTAGCTGTTCTTTACAATGAACTGGAATCAAAATTGCGCGTGCTGGACAGCCTAGGAAGAACTCAAGAAAAGTACGGGGACTTTTTAACTCCCCTTGTGGACTCTTGCTTGCCTGAGAGTGTCCTAATAGCTTGGAAAGAAACTGAAGTACACTTGACGGAGGAGTACGTTCGTTAGAAAATTTTATATCTTTTCTGAGACAAGAAGTTCAAGGACAAGAAATGGTTGTGCTCGCCCGTACCGGGTTTGGAGCTCCCCGAATAGAAAAACACAAGGAATCCCGTGAAGGGAATATTATTACGGCTGCCGCCCTTGTGAGTACATCCGAAACAGAAAATCAAGGCAAGAGGAATTTTGATTGTCTTTTTTGCAATAAGAAACACCCCGGCCAAGATTTTTTTCTGCTAGAAAAATGCATTTAGAGGAAAAGAGAAAAACTCTTAGTCAGAAAGGGGCCTGTTACTCCTGTTTGAGAATAGGACATATCTATAAAAATTACAGGGCTAAGGTGAAGTGTTTCCATTGTAATAAAAATCACTGTACTCTTATGTGTTATTCAGATAAAGGGAACAGTCCTGCTAGTAAAAACGAAACTGTATCTACAAATGTATTGTCAAATAATTCTAGAGTAGAAAATGTTTATTTAAAGTTATGAATCAAAAGAAACAATGTTTAGTAAGAGCAGTCTTGAACACAGGATCCCAACGTTTTTACCACAGTTCAGCAATAGTTAAACAATTAAAGGTAAAATCCAAAAAGTCATAATCTTTAATATATGGACTTTTTGGTGGTCAAGAAACGAAACCCTGTTCTCATGAAGTATACGATGTGAAAATTGCTAGTTTGAAAAATGATTTTTCTTGTGAAATTGAGGTTTTATCTGAAAACAAAATTTGTGGTTTGTTCCTAAACTGACTAATTTAATGACTATTCATGAAATTAACGAAAAAGGGATAATATTGAGTGATTTCGAAATCCCTAATTATGATGTAAATCTTTTGATTGGATTCGATGTGGCAGGAATGTTGTTAACTGCAGTTAACAACATTCCATGGTCATTCTGTGAAGTTAGAATCAAGTCTAGTTGCTATTGAAACCTGGCTGGTGTATACTGTTGTTGGAAAGCAGAAATTATATGATAATTATGATGTAAATAACGATTCTGTTTTATGTGCTTTATCTTTGCATGCTAATAATTTATCTGTTAGTGAATTTTGGAATCTAGAAAAATCTTGGTATATTAGATCCTTCTGAAAACAGAAATATAAGTATTGTACATTCTGAGTTATTAAAAGATTTTCATGAGGGTTTGGAAATACTCCCTTCGGGGAGTTACCAGTTATGTTTGCCTTTTAAAACAGATACTTCAAGTTTACCCGATAACAAGGAACTAACTTGGAATAGACACGAAAAAATATGTAAATGATCAAAAGATATAAAATTAATTAAGGATTACGAAATGGTGTTTAAGGAATGGGAGTGTCTTGATATAATTGAAAGGGTACCTCAAAATGAAATTATAATCGACAAGCAGTGTCACTATTTACCCCATAGGCCAATAGTCAAAACCGAAAGCACTACTACAAAATTAAGACCAGTCTTTGATGCCTCTAGTGGCAAGCCGTCCTTGAATGAATTTTTATATAAAAGGCCAAATCTCATTGAATTAATCCCAGACCTGATTGACCGATTTCGTTCATATCCCATTGGCCTGTCTGTAGATATCGAGAAGGCTTTTTTGCAGTTGTCTATTGCTCCAAGGTGCAGAGAGTTTTTACGCTTTTGTCCGTGCGAAGATGAAATGGTCATTTATAGACATTGTAGAGTAGTTTATGGAGTTACTTCCAGCCCTTTTCTTTTAGCAGCATCCATCTCCCATTTGCTTAACAACACTTTTGTAGAAAACAACGAAATAATTGAAAAATTAAGAAAACCATTTTACATAGACAATTGCCTTTCAGGTGTTTTCAACATCAAAGAACAAGAGCATTTTATTTTAACAAATTTAGAAGTACTTTCACATGGATGTTTCAACTTGCGATGGTGGGAGAGCAATTTCAAGTGTAAATTCATTACGAAAAGTTCTGGTACCACCAATGTCTTGGAAATTTTATGGAATTTGGACCGTGATACTGTGAAATGTAACTGTAATATCAATGTTGATCCATTTGTTTTAGAAGTAGGTGGGAAAATAACTAAGAGAGTAATTTTGGCTAAGATTCAGAAGATTTTTGATCCCATTGGTTTATTGTCAGCAGCCATTTTGCCCATAAAAATTAAATCCCAAGACATATGGAAAGTAAAACTGTCCTGGGACTCTCCTTTACTCACTAAAAATCAAAATAGTTTTAAAAAATGGATTAATGATTTACGTATACTAAATAATGTTGAAATAGCCCGCTATACAGAAATTAATGATTCGACACAAATGCATGTATTTATGGATGCTTGCAAAGTAGCTTATGCCGCTTGTGTTTTCCTTAGAACTATCACTTCCAATGGAGTAAAAATTTGTCTTTTAAGAGCTAAATCACGAGTAGTTCCTTTAAAACTCATCACCATCCCAAGATTAGAGTTATTATCCTGCACCATTGGGGTAAGATTAGCTCATTCGATCAAAACGGCCCTAAATTTAAGTAACATAAAAACAGTATTTTGGAGTGATTCAATGGTATCACTGTGGTGGATCCTGGAACATGGATTTTGGACGTCTATAACACCATGCATGTTCCTATTCAACGATCCCAAGATAAACAGTGTAACAACAGATATTGATGAAGTTGAAGCCATGCATTTTCGAATCAGAATTAAACATCGAGCCAAAGTAACTGAGCAGTTAAAGCTGCGCTTTCGAAAGGATTACCTTGGTCAACTTATACAGCGTCTAAACAGAAGGTGTTCGACTCCGAAAATACTAGTTGGAGAAATCGGGTTTATCGGAGACGACAATAAAAAATGTTTGAACTGGCCTCTTGCGAAAGTCATACAGTTGATTCCTGGCAAAGATGATATCGTTAGAACTGTGAAATTGAAAACACAATCCGGTGATTTAGTGCGACCTATACAGAGATTTTTCCCCTAGAGATTTCAGCAATTACTACTAAAGATGATGTTCCAACTACATCTAATGTCAGAAGAGATTCCTTTTCAGATGCTGAAGGAAATGATTTGTTACCTGTATCAGAAAATGACATTTCCAGTGATTCTCTAATAACAATTTTGCTCAGTGATGATAAGGACTAACCCAAAACAACTAGAAGTGGATGATTAGTGAAAATTCCTAAAAAACTAAATCTGTAATCTTATAATTATAACTAACTTTTTCTTTTTCATTTAGGTTTTATTTTCTCCCGAAACAAAAGGTGGGAGGATATATAACAACCAATAACCAGAGAAGAAGCGAGTGACGTCACCACATCGAAGTTTGCTCCTGTTTCGGATCATGTGACTGTTCGCGTTAATGTGTAACTTTAAAACTATTTTTCAGAATGCATCCGGCACTCACCAAGTAAAGTTTACGATTTCGAAAGAATAAATGCTTCTTTTTTTTCAAGATATTCCAGAGTCATTATTGATAATTTCGGTCTTCAATTTAAATGTCGCGTAGACATTTCGGCCCATAATTTTCCTATGTTACATTGAAAGAATTACATTTTTTACCAGATCGAGAAATCAAAATAAAGAATTAATTAAATTAAAAACGAAACGTAATATAAGTGGCGCCCAACGTGGGGAAAACTGCTTATAAATATATTTTTGACTTTGACAGATGTGGATTTGTATCCTGTTGGAGATGCAGCTTATCATATCGGAGAACTGTGTGGCAATCTATATCCCGTTACTGTTGCAGAATATTGAATCAGTTGGTTGAAGAAAGTTATACGGAACACCGTACTAGACCCCATATGCTTATTATTACTAACCGCAGAGAATAAAGCCATGTTACTGGCATAGCCTTAATGGATCTTACAGCTATGTCTAGAACTTTGAAAGAATAGGGCTATTCGCAAGACAACGAGTGCCTGCACAAATAGTTCACTGAATATTGTAGAAGATTTGACTGGCAACTTGGTGATGATGATTTCAACTAACTTTGACATATCATAAAGACAAGAGTGCCTTCAATATTATTATGGTGAAGCTGTGATTTGGACTCTCATCATATGGTATTTAATGAATAAAAACATTTATTACAGGATAACACAAGCTACATGAACAAAAAAATTTGAGGACTAAGACAGCATGTCTTCTTAGAATGAGATTTAATGAGAGAGTGTAAGATGTTCAGTGGAATAGTGAAAGGGGGATCAAGGGGACTTATCACATCCCCAGCCTTGCTTGGAGGGGAGCGGTAAATAATAACTAAGATAAACAAAATTTTTCAGAAAATTAAAATTTTATTTTAATCAAAATTTTAATATTATTTTGGAAGAAAATATACTTTAAATTTAGTATTATTGTGTCATATATTGAGAAATAAACCGCTAAGAGGGAGCTCGGGAGATTTAAATGAGAAGAGGAAAAATTTGTCACTCTTCTTTCAAATTATCCTGCTTCAATATCAATAGTTTCAATACTTTTGGACGTTCGCTCAGTCAACTAAAATTAATTCTGACATATTGAAGTTTAATAATGCGATAAAAGATCACCTAAATAACTAAGCATTTTCAAGAGTAGAACGCTCCTCCTCCTTCAGATCAATGTCAAAATTTAGGAAGTGGAATCTCTGGTGGTGCCATCTATCAGAGGAGTTAAGAGCAAAGTCGTACTTTTACCTTCGTGGGGCTCTGGTTAAACAAATACTACTGACTTAAATTCGCATAGCAAACGCCATAGCGAGCTTGGCTTGTTCAAGTGTCATAAGTAGCGACAACAATAACAAAAGTAGAATTAGAAATATTTGAACTGATCGACGCTGATGAAGTAAATGATCAATTGGCTTTACCAAAGACAGGTCAAATGTATGCAGTATAATTGATATATCACATAATTATTGTTATTAATAAGTACATTTACTTGTATCTTTAATATATATTAACATTTTTCATTGCTTAAAAATTGTATGCTGATTAAAACAATTATATTAATATGTAAAATAAAGAATCCATTTAATTAATTCTATATTACAACAAGTCCAATTATAGTCCTACTGACACATTTCAAAACCCAATTCTAAATTTGATTTTTTTAAACTGGATATTTTCGATCACCCGTGTGTTATCAGGGATGTAACTGGGAACTAAAAGACGATTATTTTTGACCATCGGTGACTATGGTGACTTTTTTTATGATAAAAAAACCCGAAAACGACAATTTCTTTAAAAAAAAGTGGGAACTTTCTTAAGCTTTGAGAGACTATTTTAATTTTTTATAGACTTTTTTGTAAGAAATATAATAGGTGATAATTACATTAACAGTATTTTCAAACACCGCTTCAGCCTCAAATGCTTTATTGCGAGAAAAAGTTCCAATCATGCATTTTCTGAGGCAACTGAATGTGTTGTGGTTCGTTTCTAAATGAAAGCAAACTTTTCACTCGCATTCACTACTATAAATTTTCTGATTCAGCGATATGAATAAATAAATAGAAGAAGAAACTGGGAAGGAAATAAGATGCATATGCATTGTTTCATCATGAGAGGAAAGGAGTCTGCCGTTTTGAATTCGTCATTCAAGACTACGTATGAGACGGCGAATCAACGAGGAGAGAAAAGAACTTAAAATGAAAACAGTTCTGGTCTTGAATGGAATCAAAAGTGAAACAGACAGCTGACTTTGAATATAAATATTATATTGGAATTTTTATAGAGAACTTTAAAGTTTAATAGGCGAACAACATAATTCAAGAGAGACAAAAAAACAATTTCTTGTCCGTTGGGTTTGGCAACCCTACACATTATGATCCGAGAGCCGAGAAGTGTTCGTTAGAATTCTTTTTAGTTCGTTATCTGAATATGTGTTATTTGTCCGAACACAAAAATTTCCATGAAAGCGTTCATTTTCCGATTTGTTTACATTCCGAACTGTTCGTTAACCGATCCACCCACTGTATGGAGTATCCCTGTATACACGTCTAAGTCAACTCTTGTTCATCTCTATGAACAGTGGCCAATACATTTCTGTTGTATTAATGTTCGGTTGTATTTATACCAATTGTTCTAACCTTTGTTCAAACCCTATAAAACACAAATGTTCAGCAGGATAATTTACAGCCACATATTTCAGGTATTTTACGATCCTTCCTTGGTATTAAAAATATCGTGGTAAAGGTGTTCTCCAAATATCGTGCCATAAAAAGCTCCTTATCAATGATTGCCAAGGAATTGGCTCGTAATCATATTCTTATTACAACGGTCAATGAAGATGTCATCATATTGAAGCTCCATTGATAACTGTAGCTTTACATGCCATCTAATTTCTATCTGATTCAATGCCCAGACATATAAATGCTGTTACTGCGGTTCAATAGTTCATGGGTTCTAATTCCACTTTGGGCATGCGTGTTTGCAATAGTTCGGAATCCATTTTAATCCGTAGGTCCCGGTCTAATTAGCATTCGTTAGCAAATATTGACCGTTGAGCAAGAACATACCTAACGAAACCTGCTGCGGAGATGATTATTCTGGGTATTAATTAATCATATTTATATTTCCTAATTTATTAGAGATTTAATCACTTGTTATTACTTATAATTAATTTGTTTAATAAATGTTATTTGCGTTCCTACTTGATCATTAATAATAATTACTTTTTTACTAAAAATAAATTAAGAGAGTATAATTTTCTATATGAAGAAAGTAGTTTTTTTTATTATTTCACTTTGAAGCGTTGGCACATAAATAAGAATTTATTACGAATTACGAAAGAAGCATGAATGTCAACTAACGACTGTCTGTCATTTGGTCTGTGATGTCAACATTTGTTCTGACGATCCTGAGAGAAACACAAATCTTAGTATATTTGATATTATTATTCATATAGTACATTACATTGCGGAAAATGTTAGTTCGAAATGTTTAATATTAGAAGCCATTACGCAAGCGCAGAATATAGAATGATTTTGAGTTATTGCACATGCGCTAGATGTTTCGTTTGCTTATGAATCGCTCAGCGCACTTTACAACACGAGAAGCTACTGGTTACCAATAGCAACGATGGAGTACTAATTCAATTGCATCGCTTTATGAGAGTTATTGCAAAATAATTTAATGTTTTTATATTAATTTGACATGGATTGGATAAACCGTATGCGTATCGTTACAATGATTTTGCATTTAATGTACCTTTGCTATTGTATGCATAGCATGGTAAGCTTAAATTTATCTGCAAAACATATATGATTTTCAAATCAAAGCATACAGTTACAATTGTTGCTATTTTTCACTTAAATTATTTTCTTAACTTGAATGTTTATGCTATTGCGAATTTTAGTATTTAAAGCTTCATGTTTTGTTATTAAAAAAGTAGAAAAAGTGTATATTGGATTTATTTATTTAAAATTTTTTAATCTAATGATTTTGTATTTATTTTCCAATTGCATTTTACTTTTCATTTTTAAAAATTAAATTGAATAACTAACTGGACTGTCTACCATTTGACAATACTGTTTCTCACTGATGAAAAAAAGAAAATTAAGTTGCTCTTATGCATAAGGCAGTTTTCATGAAAGAAAATTTGGTACTTTCCTTTTATCTGTCTTTCAATATCGTAAAGCTTCCTTTTCAAAAATATGATGGACCTATGTGACCAGAATCGATATTAAAATATTCTTTTTATTGTTTTATTATGTATTATATCATACTTGTTCTTGCATATTAGAAAAGTACTGTGTTTTGTTATTTAATAATTCATTAAAAGAAAAATACCTAAAAAAATTTAAAGAATTTTCATAGTATAAAGGATATATTTCTTTAATACATGTTATTATTAAAATAATGAAAATACTGTAGTTTGAATTTTTTTTTCCATCTGGTATTTTACATTGTTTTTATTGTATTTTTCATGCTTATCACTAAAATATTCATAAATAAAAATATCATGTTCATGGTATATTTTGCTCACAACTCTAGAGATAATTACTTTTCAAAAATTACATATTTTTTAGAGTTCACTGTACAGGTAATTGGAATTGAAAACATTTTTTTCTTTACCAGATTAAAAATTTAGAGTAATTTTATATTTTATTTTACCATTGATTATAAAATAATTTTAGTAAGATATTTTTATATATAAAATTATTTTTATGTAAAAACAATTAAATTTCTTTTGTGTTTATTTTTATCTTACTAATATTAAAATGAAAATAACTTATTAATATATTTTATTGTGAAATTAATTCATATGAATTGCTCTGATATTTATATAATATTTTGAGAAAAAAGCCTGTCTTTAAGTTTTTTTTAATCTTTCTTGTATAAATAATATTTTTTATCTTAAAAAAATATATATAGTAAATTATTATGTAGGTGTGTATTTTTTATTTTTTCAATTATTGTTTTTGAAATTCGTTATTTTTTAATCTAGGATAACTATAAGGACTTGTTTGTACCTCTTCATTTAGTGGAAGAAGCTGGCCATATTGTGATACGTTCTTTAGAAAATGATATACAGAGGTTTCAAGCTAAGTAATGTTATAGTTTTTATTTTTTTAAGGACATGTCCAGTATTTTGAATTTAAAGTATTTTATTTTAAATTTTCAACAGAAAATTTCAATATTTAGGTGTATATTATTAGAAGGGTTCTGTTTACATAGTAATGATTCAGAAATAATTTTTGTATTTTCCTAACTTCGTAAAGATTAGCATAAGTACTTTGATTATTTTGACAGTTTAATTTACTCAAGAAAATTTTATATTTTGAATTTGCTGTATTTATTTTGGTTTTCTTGTAAAAATGATTTATTGCTTAAAAAAAAAAAAGAAAACCCCTTGTTTACTTATCTTGTTATGAAATTTATCTTTCAAAAAGCTAAATAATAACATAATAATGTTTTAAGTTTTTAATAATAAACAAAATAATGTTTTAAGCAGAAGTTATTTTTATTTTATCAAACTATTTATACTTGTTTTGTGTTGCTTCATAGAGAATATGAATTACTACTTTACTAATTACATTGTCCTATTCTCTTAATCCTTTTAAATGACTCCATTTTATAAATGAAATTCAAACTTTTATGAAATACCAATATATTTTGGTCACGTGGTGCTTATGATGATTCAGAACACACATTTACTGTTAAGTTCTTTTGAATTACCTGTTTTAATCAAAAATTTACAGTTGAGTAAAAACCAATATGCTTTGTTGATGCTGTTGATGATTTTCTGACAGCAAAGGTGGAATAGCTATTGAATAATCCCAAACATGTTATTATGTTAGACTTTATTCACACATAAGGCAATATATGTACTGAATGGAAAAATTACTAAAAAAGTATACGGAATAAGCAGTTTAGAAACAAAAATATAGTAAATACATTTCATTAAAAAAAATACAGCTGCTGTGTATATGAACAAAAGCACACATTTTAAATATTTTTTAGCAAATAAACAAAATAAATTATTTTTTTCTAACACAATTAAATGTACATATTTTACATTGTCATTTCTTAACATCTTTTTTATTGTGGAATATGCCATTATTCTGACAATATCGTTACACCAAAAACTGAAAATAGATAGCAAGCAACTCTAAATTTGGCTGCTTTAATACTTGCATGAGCTGTCAAAATTCTTAAAAGAAGTTTTGTATGCAATATTTGATCCTTTTTTTATCTTTAATAACTGCTGTTTCCCAGAAACTTTTTCAATTGATATTATTTCATGAATTGAAAATTCAACTTCAGTAATATTTCAAATTGTTTCATAAGACTTGCAAGTGCATATTTCAAATAAATCCTGAAAAAACATTGAATAGTGAAAGATTTTCCACAAGTAAAATCAAGCATAATTAATAATAAAAAGATATGTTTGAATAATATAAATGAAAATTAAAAGACTGGCAATCACATGTCTTTTAATTTTCATTTATATTATTCAAACATATCTTTTTATTATTAATTATGTTTGATTTTACTTGTGGAAAATCTTTTTCACTAGATTATTCGTAAACAATCTAAATTTTGTTTTACAACTGAATCAAATTTGTGACAAGTAACTTTCCTTTTGCCTAAAGCCAAATTAAATATTTCCTCTAGAACATTGACCAAAATACAAAATAGTTCTTGCAGTATAAACATGGGTAGCATTATATTATATGCAAAGCACTTTATACTGGCTACCTTTCTTACTTCCTTTTTCAGTTTATTCACATGCTAAAAAATTTGCTTCTTTCAAGTTACTTTATCATTGAATAGTGAATGATAATTGTTTTGTTTAAAAAATTATGTTGAGAGAACTGCAAGATTTTTAGCAAAACAGTACAGATTTATAGCACAAATTATTCTGAAAATATAAGAGTTTCTGCAGTTTCTTTTATCATGATTGGTAGCAGTTATAAGCATGCATTTATAAAGCAAATACTACTTCATGATCTTGATGAAAATAGAACAAAGTTCTTTGATTTCAAAATATGTTTATTTTCATTCTTTTTATAAGGTTTGATTATGACCATTAAACAATCAATTTAATAAATATTAAATTGATTAGTATTTATTATTAATGCTTTATAATAGTATATAATTTTATATTAATATAAGATTATTTAAAATTAATATGCATCCATTTAAAAGTGTGCAAATGGCCATGAGAATTTGAAATGCAATGCAATCACATCTGAGACATTTTATATTCCTGAACTTTTTTTTTGTTAGAAAGATTACTTAAAGTCTGTTAAATAGAAATTACATTTTATTTTTAAAATTAAAAAAGGAATTAAAAGGGATGTACATTTGAAATTTGAGAATTTCATTGAAAAGGAAAATTTGCATGATAATTATGGAAATTCAAGATGCTATAATATTTTTAATTTTTAAGTTAGAATTATCATTTTACAGGTAAAAACAAGGTGCCTTTTATAAATTTTTCTGAAATATATTTAAATTTTTTTATGAATTCCTAGTATAGAAAATGTTTTTAATTTTTAAGCAATCTGTCCAGTCTTATTGAAACAGTAAATTGATGATTAATTCAGAAATAGTATGAACACGTTCAAACTTTAACCACAAATATAAAATTCAAAATGCATATATTATGCGCTTAAATCTAAACCATAATTTTTCAATTCTGTTAAACAACACAAAATAACTGCTGATTGACAAAACCAAAAACCTCTAAAATAAAATCAGGAAATATATTGTTAATTGAAATCATTGTGAAAGGATTTAGCAATGCACTAAAATTTTTTAATCAACAAGCTTTTCTTATTTATTTATTTTTTTTATAGAAATTAAACTAATCTCTTATAATCATTTGCAAAATTTTATGGAAATGATATTTATTATTTTACTGGATAATAAAATGATTTATAAATTTTTTTTTGTGATATTTATTTTGTGATTATTTTTTGAATGTGTGCTTTAGTTTTCAAAATAAATAAAAGAAATATTTTTGCTTCACTTGTTTTCTTTTATTTGTATCTCCTAGCCCATTACTATTTTCATGATTTTGAATATTTCTTTAGAGTATACGTGTGTCAATTCTTATTTTTTCCCTTTATTTTATGCTTATATAAATACCTAATATTTTTTTATTTGGCATGAAAAAACTGATTCAAGATTGCTTAAACTTTATTTTTTGAATTTTGCTGTGGCATATATTTATTAGTAACAAACTGTAACAGAAAATTGTTTCAATTGAAAAAATTTCCTAAAAAAATTTTTTACTGTAAAGACATTTTTTTGTTTGTTATGAGAGATTAGAAAAGTTGTAAAGCTACAAAAATCCCTGTATCTATGATCTAGGGAAAAAAATTCTGCATTATTTCATGCTTAAATTTATTGACAAAAATAAATATTTAATTCAGTGTTTACTATTTAGCTTACTAAAAAGGCAAAGACTACTTAGCTCTAGAGTAGTCACAGACAAAAATTATCAGTTACATTTTGATGAATAAAAACAAAAAAATTTAATTTATGATATAGTGGGGAAAATCTCAAAAACTGTTCTTTATGAAAGTGATGAAATTAAGATAAAAAGAATTTTTTTAAAACAATTTTTAAGAAACTGAAAGAACTGGCAAATTAACATTAATTACAAAATTTTACATAATATTATGAAGTTTCAGAAAATACAAGTAAATAAATCTGGAATATGCAATGTAATGACTGAATAGTTTAAAAAGAAGTTTGAAAATAAATTGGAGAGGAAAGAACTGTACTTTTTTTTAAAATAATAATGATTTGGAAAGAAAATAATTTAAATTAAAACCTTTGTATTAACTCTATTGATTTGGTTTTAATTTTTTAATAACAATTTTGTCTAAGCATTCTTATTTTAATGAATGGATTTTGTACTTGTAAATATAAAGTAAATTTGTTGAAAGAACCTAATAAAATTTCAAAATCTCAAATGTTGTCCATTATTATATGCATTATATTATATAAAATATTTAAGTAATTTATATAAACAATTTTGAATTGAAACAAAATCATTTTGGTCTAAGTTGTAGACTCATTCATTGATTTTTAAATAACTAATATAAATGCTTTTGATTTATAAAGATTTTTTACCAATATTTTATTGTTATCATCATTTGAAAATGTTATTAAAAATATGTGTTCATAGTTACAAATGTTTAAAAATATATATATATAATGGCTATAATATTTATTATATGTGTGAATGAATCCATCTTTTGGAAAAATTTTGTGTCTCTTGGAAAACTTTTAGAGTTTGTTTCTTGAGAATCTGCATGAACATTTACTGTTAATTTAGCATATGTTTAATCTTCAAATTGAGAGATTTACAGTGTTGTTTCTCCTATGATGACAAAATATTTACATTCATGCTAGATATTTTTCAAGTCTACATCTAGCATAAGATTGATAGAAAATTAGCATAGTTATAATTAAAAATTATTTCATTGATGCTGGCACCCCCCCTGCATTTTCACCAACAGTTTATAATTTTCTTGTGAAATTAACATAAGAATTTTAGCAAGATTTTTAGTTTAAATCTATATTTAGAGTCTTAAATATATTTCCAGAGTGTTTAAATAATCAATGGTCAGCAAAAATTTATAAGAAATGTATGATTTGAATTTGATTATTGTTAGATATAACCACACAATATTGTGAATCTTGCTATATTGTGAATATTGCAAACAGTATAAATACACAATATTTAAAAGTACTTAATGATTTAAAACATTGTGCTTATAGAAACTTAACATTCTCTATAGTGTGATTGACATAAAATTTAGATTTATAATCTTGTGAAATTGGTATAAACCATCCAAATTAGCCAACTATCAAAAGTTTCAATCACTGAGGAAAATTATACTTTCCTACAGTTTCAACCAGTGAAATATATTCACTTGTAATAAATAAAACAATTATAGGAAACATTATTCATGGAAAGACCATGTAATTTTTTTATTACCTTGGACAGATAATTATTTACTCATAAAGTCATTTAAGTCTGCTGAGATAAGATTATTTGTATGGAAATATAATAAAATATAAAAATTCACATAAAGAATGCTTAATTAGCTTTATATTTTGAATATTATATACAACCTCTTGATTAATATTTATATGTATATACACAATACACACGTGCCAACATAAATGCATTAAAATTATGCATAAAATCATTATGCATTTGTTTCATAAAAATAAAAGCAAAGAATGAGTATACAGAAATTGCATAACAAAATTGGCATTTATTTAAGAAATTTGGAGTGTAAAACAACTTTTTAGTATTTTTTTAAATTCATCTATGGTTAATTTTGGACTGAACTATTTTAGTTATGTATGATGGAGAATCTTGTCTGATAGTGATAAGGTAATTTAACCATAATTATATAAGGACCAAGATCATAGCTATATATAATGTTATGAACCATTTGTAAAATGAAGTTATGTTGTTATTCTCTATCTCTGCAGGATTTTCTTTCAAATTTTCTTTATTATATCTAAATAAGCCTATTTATTTGTGATTATATTAGTTACGTATAGTTCTGATCCCACATGAAGGCATATATTTTGACAGTTTTGCAGTACATCTCTTTAATGTTTGATTTATGTGAATAAGAATTTTTCATTTAGTACTTTTTACTCTATATTCAATTATTACAAAACTATCATTCAATTTAAAATGTTGAATTTGTCTTATTTGAACATAAACTGAATAAATTGTATAAAGTATTTTATCTTACTTCTAACAATCTGAATAACAATTTCTGTCCAGCCTTGATTTTAATCATTCATACAAAAGATGATAATGGGGAAAAAATTCAAAAAATAAAGTTAATAGAAATGTCATATACAAGTTTTTTTTTCATGTTTCAGTGTTTTTGAAGTTTTTTGATGAATTTAGGTATTTTGATTATGATTTTATCTGTTTACAATTAATTTTGATATTTCTTATAGTTTCTGCTTTACAAATTTTTTTAGTCTCATACAGTTATAAGAAATTGTCAAGGTACTTTTTCTTATTGTAACTCTTTGTAAACGTAAAATCTTAATAATTTTCAATTTCTTTTGTCTAATATTTTTATTTAAATGATTACACAAGTATAAAATTTAAACTTCCAAGTACTATTAAAATATTTTTAATTTATTTATTTAAACTACTGAGATTTCAATAGTTTAGTTATAATTATATATATTTAGTGAATGAATTTTTTAATGAAAAATATTCTTATAAATTGAGCAAAAATATTTGAAAATGTAGAGGTAAATGGTGTGAAAGAAAAAGCTGTACAATATAAATAAATATACAAGGTATATTTCAAATAAATTCAACAAAGTTTGTAATAAAAATTTATACAGAATGAACAATTAGATAAAATTTAGTATTGAAATGTTCAAAAACGGAGAAAGTCATTTCTTTGTATAAATGACCATTTAAACTCTAGAATAGCCTTTATTGTGATTTTTTTCATTTTAAAGGAGAATTATAAAGAATGTTATATTCATTTAATTACCTCTTGAAAATAATACTTAGCTTAATATTTTAACTTTATTATAATGACTCTCTAGCTGCCGAAAGAGCAAATGTTAGAAAACTTTTTAACAAAGCTAAGAAAAATGGTGAATGGGAGAACTATAAAATGGCCCTCACTATTTATAACAAACTTGTTAGAAAAAGCAAAATTAACTCCTGGAGGAAGTTCTGTGACGAGATAGATTCTATTTCTGAAGGAGCTAGACTCCAGAAACTCCTTAAAAGGGATGAACCTATTTTGGTTGGTACTCTAAAAGACGAGGAGGGTAATTTTGCTGCTTCCGGAAAAGGGGTTATGGAAATTATGACCAGGACCCACTTCCCGGGAGCTAGAGATATTTATAGCAACGAAGGGGAACATTGCATTGTCTCTTTGCAAAGAGTCAATAGCAATCAATGGACCATCGCTAAAAATATCATAAACTACAACATTGTTAAATGGGCAATTTTTGCTTTTAAACCTCTAAAATGCCCTGGGCCTGATGGAATTATGCCCATCATGATCCAGAAGGCAGAGAAGGTTGTCATACCAGTGCTAACTAGAATTTATAGAACTAGTTTGGCCCTGGGATATATACCAAAGACATGGCAAAAGACTAGGATTGTTTTCATTCCAAAACCTGGCAAGGACACTTATGACCAGGCCAAGTCATACAGACCAATCAGTCTTTCTTCATTCTTTCTTAAAATTATGGAGAAAATCATTGATCGGCATATTAGAGATTACTTGGGTAGAAATAGTCCCTTGCATGCTCTTCAATTTGCCTATCAACCCGGCAAATCTACTGAGACTGCTCTACATCAGCTAGTTTCCAAGACTGAAGCCACTCTGGATCAAAAGGATATTGCCTTGGCAACTTTCCTCGACATCCAGGGTGCTTTTGATAATACTTCCCATCCATCCATCCTCAATGCACTTAGAGGGGCAGGGATTAATCAGACCCTGTGTACTTGGATTGAGGCCTTAATTTCGGATAGATATATACAAATGAACATTTTCGGTGAATCATTTGAAAAAAGACTACTCGAGGTTGTCCTCAAGGAGGTGTTCTGTCACCATTACTTTGGAACCTAGTTGTAAATAGCCTTATAAAACATCTAAATGATAGGGGCTATTATACGCAGGGATATGCTGATGACATTGTCATCCTTATCCTTGGTAAAGATTTTGACATAACTTGTCATCTCATGCAGGATGCTCTAAGTTATGTAGGTCAATGGTGCATGGATAGGGACCTGATGGTTAATCCTCAGAAACCCTACCTTGTACCTTTTACACGCAAAAAGAAACGGAAAGGTTTTTTCATACCAAGACTTTTTGATGTTGAAATCAATGTGGCTTCAGAGGTGAAGTATCTGGGCATCTATTTAGACCAGAAACTCACCTGGAATAAGCACATTGATGATAGGATCAACCGAGCAAAGAAAAGCATTATGATTTGCAGGCGAATGCTTGGTAAAAACTGGGGTTTACATCCAAAACTGATGTTATGGATGTACACAGCTTTTGTCAGGCCCATTTTCACATATGCCTGTGTGATCTGGTGGCGTAAGGTGGAACAGAAGACTGTGATTGACAGACTGGGGGTCTACAAAGACTAGCCTGTCTCTGCATCACAGGAGCAATTTCCACCACGCCAACCAGAGCATTGGAGGTTGTGTTGGATCTGACTCCCTTGGACATCTTCATCTGCAGCGTTGCAAGAGTGAATGCATACAGAATGAAGCTGCAAAATCACTGGTATGACCAGCCTGTTGCCAAAGGGCACAAGGGCATCACCAGGAAAATTCAAGACCCTACTTTCATGATGCCATCTGACATCATGGAAAAAACATACATGTTTGATAGGACATTTGATATAGTTTTTCCAACTAGAGATGAATGGGATAACAACATGTTTGAAACTAAAACAGGAGATCTAATCTGGTACACAGATGGATCACTGAAGAACAGCCTCTCAGGACTGGGAGTTTGTGGCGTGTCACCAAGAATCAGCTTGTCTGTAAGCCTTGGGCGATACGCTTCGGTCTTCCAGGCAGAAGTTTTGTCCATCAACCACTGTCTGCGACTGAATATGAAGAAGGGCTACTATGGTAAGCGGATTCTCATTTTCAGTGACAGTCAAGCCGCTTTAAAAGCGCTTAATTCCTTCGAAATCAAATCTAAAATGATTCTGGAGTGTAGAAACCTTCTTACAGAACTGACAACTAGAAACAGGGTGATCCTTGTATGGGTGCCAGGGCACAAAGGTATCGAATGTAATGAAAGGGCTGATGAGTTTGCTGAACAAGGATCGTCTTTTGTTCCCATTGGTCCAGAACTTTTTTGTGGGATCAATTTGAAGACCGCAAAAACCAATGTTCTTAGATGGGAAAAACGGAAGATGTATGAAGCTTGGCTCAAATCTCCTGGTCAAACCCATGCTAAAAGTATGATCTGTAGATCATCAGCGAGGATTTCCTATGAAATTCTAAGATGCTCTAGGCAGAAGATACGTTTAATCGTAGGCTTCATAACTGGGCACTACTATTTCAGAAAACATCTCCATAAAATGGGACTGTTTCAGCAAGACCCTATCTGCAGGAAATGTCATATGCAAGAGGAAACGGCCAAGCATATCATTTATGAATGCGAGGCTCTAGCCCTCCCTAGATTAACTTCTTTAGGCATCATCCATACTAGAGAGTTACACCTAGACTCCATTAAAGGGTTATCAGACTTTATTAATAAAGTGGGTGACCCGAGCAACTGGAACTAAGAAACATTGGGTTTGGAGTTAACAGTACAAAATGCTGATAAAAGCAGAGGTGCTCAATGACATACAAACCCAACTCTTAGAAGAAGAAGAACTTTCTTATATATTTGTTTTCCATTCAATCTTGCGTTTTAGGGTAGAAAAATTATTTTTTATGAGCTGTACATTAATGATTATTAATGATGTTAGCTGTACATCTAAAAGCTTTTAGATGTACAGCTACATCTTACACTTAGCTAATCAAAATGGATTTTTTTACCGTACAATGAATGCATTCTAATCAATTTATTTTATTAATGAATCTTGACAAATAAAGCACAGCTACACTGATGTGCAAAACTTAAGCAAAAAAAAAAATTTTTTTTTCCTCATTACTCCACGAGAAATCATCTGAGACACACATGAAATTCAGAAATATGAGAGCATTTTGTACTTAAACGATTATGAAAGCATAGTTATGGGAAAGTGAAAAAATACATAAGTATGGAATCAAATAAAAATGAGTCTTTATTATGTATAAACTACTAGTGTCTTTACTCACAATTGTCTGTTCAAGAGGAAAAACTACAAGCAGATATTTCTTAGTTTGGGATATGCTCTCCCCTTACTGCAATGTCTGAGCACTAGACTGTCAAATTGTTCTTGAGGTAAGAGTGCCCATTCCTCAATCAACATCTGTTACATTTGGATGTTCCCCGAGGGATGCAATCGTGCCGCAAGGTGTATCCCCAAAGCATCAACACATGATTTTGGAATTTAAATCAGGGGATTATTCTGGCCAATCCATTCAGACATCTTCTCTTTTCAGTCGCTACTGAACTAGACAAGTTCGTTGTGGCTGTGCATTGTCATCCATAAAAGCGAAATCCCCTCCAATGACAGCTCGAAATGGACGCAAATAGGGAAGGTTCACGTTACAATAGCTAACCTCCGTTTATAAAACTTCTGTTGAAAAAGGGGAATTCACAGTCCACCCGTTCAGCATGATTCCTCCCCAGACAACTCCAGGACCACCTAACTACTCTCTTACGGTGATGAAACCGTGTCCCAACCTTTCTCCAAATCAATTGGCGTTGACATCGCTTATGTCACTGAAACGACTCATGTGTAAAGAGGACACCAGTTCATTGATGAGATGTCCAGTTTGCATCACTCAAAATGGTGGCACTGATAGCCAACTTTCAAAGGGATGTAGCATTCAAAACAATGGTTAATTGGCCACCTTTGCAATGGCATTTGGACTCAGAAAACCGCGACACTGTACACAGTTTCTTAGTTCCTACAGGAACTCTCTACAGAGAGTTTCTTAGCAGTTTTGTTTGCTCACTGGTTTTGGCTCTTTTCGTCCGCAGGAAGATATATAGATCGTTCATTGCAGTTTTCTTGAGGCGGTTATCATTTGCCTTTCTAGTAGCTGTACCTATGGATTGGAAGGGTTTCCAAGTGCGTTAAACGTCACCTCTGTTAATTCTGAATTCTTCAGTTACACTGGTCACAGTCGCCCTTCCTTCTGCTATTAGATTGAACGCGTGTTCTTCCACTTGTGAAGCTGTTTAGTTGATGTTTTCTAGCTATATTTCATGAAATACTCACTTGCACTTGCAGCAAGCGTCTTTAATTGTTCTATCGTCCTTTCTTTTATTGTAATTTTAATCTGCGCTCGCCGACTGCACGTGTTTTGCGTACGCTCTCTCGTCCGGGGTATTTTGTCCCTGCATATTTATATTTCTATAGGCATGACCTTTCTACTGAACTGCGTGTTCATTGTACTGATCCTAAGCACCTCTTCTCTGCAATTTCATGATTAATACTTAAAATTAAAATTTACTACTATTTAAATTAAAATACTACTTAAAATTACATTTTTGCTCATATTTTGCACATAAGTGTATTATGCACTTAGAAACTAATATATATTATTGATTTATATTAATATTTTAGTCATTAATAAATTTTTCTCAAATCAAATTGTTTTTTATTACTGCATACACACAAATTGCATTTTATAAGTACTTATTATTTTCAAGACTCCCATTTATGGAATTGCATCAAGATCATCACTCAATTAACTTACAATATGGAATACGTTTGTAGAGTTTTGTAGAGTTTGTAGTTGCCTATATCAGAGCATTTATGGCATTTCTTTTCGAGGTATTTCTTTCGTAAAGTTTCAGTTTATTACAATTTCTACACTTTAAAATTAAATGGTAGAAATGGCTCATTATTGATTCTTTTTACTCTATGTTCGCGATTTGCATATAAAAGCTAACTGAATCAGGGTTTTTAATTTTGTAAAAATGCTAAATAGCATCTTCTTAATTACTATGTAAATTACAAATTAGTAACAGCGGTGATACTAACGAAGAGGACAAATGGAATATTAACACAAATAGTTTAAGAAAGTCAGAAGTTTTAATTACGGGATTTCAATTCTTTCAATTTCCTTTAAATACACCGTTGGAGACGGATAGAATTTTTAGGTAATTTATTGGGAGGATAGAGAAAAAACAAATACAATTTCCATGCATATATTAATGTGACCACCTGGTGTTTTCGACGTGAACGTTAAATAAACAATCACAAAAGGTAGGTGACAGCACAGTGCAGTTGAGCGTATATAAAGGGTGCATGAGGGCTTCGGAAAACATTGTAATTGTTGGCGTAGTGCTGAAACGAAGCGATTTATTCGACGCCCCAGGATCATTGGCTGTTGGAGCAAAGGTGGAAGTATTTCCGAAACTGCTAAGTTTGTAATCTGTTCGTGTGCTGCTATGGTAAATTTATACCGTGGCAAAATGAGGCTGTCTAAAATCAGTGACGTGGCAAATGTAGTGCATCACTGGTTTCAGATAACAGAGGTGAACGACAACTACGGAAATGCTTTCGGGAGAATAGACGCGCTACCGTTGAGCAACTGACCGTCCAGATGAACCGAGGGGCTACTAGCAATGTCTCACAAACTACTGTTCAGCGAACGTTGCTGTTCTGGGCTTCTGAAGCAGACGCCTGATTCATGCACCTATGCTGACTGCTTTTCATTGGATACGGTGACCGGAATTTGCGCTTAAATACCGCAATTGTACATCCACTGAGTGGCGACAGGTAGAGTTTTCCGATGAATCACGATTTATGCTCCATCGGACAGATGAATATTGGTGCATACGATAGGAAACATCTGAAGCAAACACCTTGCAACCATTGCCAAAATGGTCCAAGCTAGAGGAGGCAGTATTATGGTTTGGAGGATGTTATCCTGGCTTTCTCTGGGTTCACTCATCATTGTGAAAGGCACGATGGATCAATATAAGTACGCATATCTCCTTGCGAATCATGTCCACCCCAATAAGCGCATTGTTTTTCTCAGGATGATGGCATCTACCAACAGGACAATGCGATGTGCCAATATACGTACGTAATTCGAAGATCACCAGGATGAGCTTACTGTTTTCCCCTGGCCAGCAAACATACCTTATTTAAACTCAATTGAAAGTCTGTGGGGGTTTTTTCGATCAGGTTGTTCGCGACATGGATCTTCACTTGCGTAATGTATCGCAGCTGTCCACGGCACTGGAACCGGCATAATTCAACATTCCAGTGAACATCTTCAGAAACCTAATTGACTCTCTTCCTGTACGTGTCGCAGGAGACCACTGTGCGAAAGGTGGTTATTCTTTCTTTTGACAGATGGTCGCATTAATGTAACTGGACTGTGTACAATATTTTATTATGAAACAACGCTCCTAATGTCATTTTGTCAGTGTTTGCTTATTCTGCATATTAATTTTTCTGATTAAAATTAAATATTTTTTGAATGCTTTGTATTGGGTTTTTTTATAACAATATTTATAGTTTTTAAAATATATGTACATTTTTCTACTTTTCTTTCGAAATTTCGTCAGAACATTTACTTTGATATTTATTCATTATGAAGCTATTCTTCATTATTACATGCTACTATATTACCCCAGATTTAATTTTAAAACTATTTGACTGTTTAACAGTGTGAAGGCGCTTAGTAAGATTTATTATAGTGTGCGTAATCTAGAATTAAAAAACTCCTCTGCTATATATTTATTTTAATTTCTTTTTATGAAAGTCTTATTTCTTATCTAATTTGCTATTGTGAGCAAAAATTCGTGTTAAAAGTTAACTAGCAATTTAGATGATTGCTTAGAAAATAATTTTTTTCTTATTATTTAATGGGAACTAAAATTATTGAGGAAACTATTTGTAATTATTTTAAAAAACTTAATCTCTAAAGCTGTTTGAATGACTGCACAAATTTTTTTTTTGTGATTATTCAGCGATGTATTTTGATAAACAAAGTTAATATTATTGAAATATATATATATATATATATATATATATATATATATATATATATATATATATATATATATATATATATATTTATATATATATATATATATATATATACAGGGTGATTATAAAAAAATTATCCTGACATATAGGCCTCTAACAGTTACGATTACAGTGAGAAAATTTCGAAAATATCAACTGGCAACACCAAGTATTTTGTATTGGAATGTGATCTCCATTGTGAAAAACTCTAGTGTTCGAATAGCAACTGTAGCATAAAAATCACTACAGTAGATAGGCTATAAGTGAGGACAACCAAAAAGGACAGAGAAACAGCATAAAGTAAAGCATTTTATTAATATTTATTTATTAAAGTTTCGCTAATTCTCCACATGATCTCCTTCACACATGTTGAGACTTTGCATGGAGCAGATGGTGGATATCACTGCAGTGCTTATCATGACAATAGGAATTTCTTGAATCGCAGTTCTGATGACATGTTTAAAATCAGATGTAGTTTGCGGACGAAACTGATACACTTTTAATTTCAGATATCCCCATAGACAGAAATATATTGGTGTCAAATCAGGAGACCTTGGTGGCCACGGAAACGGGAAATGACATGAGTTAACTCTGTCACCAAACTGTTGACTGATGAAACGTTTGACTGAAGACCTTACATCCACACAACTTCAGATAGAACATTTTGTCGTTGCAATGTGGGAATCGCGTAATGAGTTAACATATCCAGAGAGTGAGCACTCGTTACTGTACACGTTTACAGATCACCGGCAGTAACCTATTCAAAAAAGTAAGGGCAAAGAAGGAACTTACTTATTGTACTTCACCACACAGTCACTTTTTCCTCGTGTAATGGACGTGCAAGCACATCTCTACCCAGTGCACACAATGTTTTGAATTCAGGTTACCAGTTAACGAGTAATGCGGCTCATTTGTCCACATGGTTGTTTTCCATATCATTCTTGACCGCATACCTCAAAATACCTTATGCCGAAATTTCATTCAGTTTCTGCGAATGGTATGATAGTTGGGGTCCCAAATGAATACATACATACATACATACATATATATATATATATATATATATATATATATATATATATATATATATATATATATATATATATATATATATATATACAGGGTGTCCAGAAAGGACTCCCTGATTTCAAAATTAAATATCTCGAAAACAAAGATAGATAGAGGAATGCAGTAAAAGGTATGTTTATTGTGAAAGCTGTAAGAATTTTATACAGCAATTTGAAATAATAGTTACAAAAGCTACTAACAGATGACGCTGTACAGCTCAAATCAGCATCCATAATGAAATAATCGTATGAAAACATTATTTGCAAAAAATCACATCACAATGTTTTCAACGCTAACCTCCTTTCACGCTTTAATAGTGGTACTAATCGCTCTGGGCTTCGGATCACTATTTATACTAAGCATTACGTATGGCAATTACAGCGCCATCTATTTGCAATTTCTGTAACTATTATTTCAAGCTGATGTATTAAATTCTTACAGTTTTTACTATAAACATACCGTTTACTACATTCCTCTATCGATCTTCGTTTTCGAGATATTTAATTTTGAAATCAGGGAGTCCTTTTCTGGACACCCTGTATATATATAGTTTTGTTTGTGTTAGTTATTAAAAATCAATAGTTATATTATTAAATAAATTTTTTTATTTGTGATTTATGTCATTTAATTACTGAAGTATAATCATTGTTTCTCACTGATTTGTTTTGAGTTATATTAATGCAATTAATTTTCAGACTAATGACTATGAATTATTTCTTTACGTTGCTTCTATTGTTAGATTTTTGTTTGTATATAATCCTTTTAAAAATTTTGTTTGTAAATGAAGGATAACTTCAGGTTTTGGTAAAATGGTTTATTATGTGTACTTTTTCATATTTAGTTTGGAAACTTATTAAATTTTATTATTTTTTTTTCAGGTTCTTTAAGATTTTCACTCCTTGTATTGTGCTATTAGTTTTGGAACTTGTTTCTTATTTTGCTGGAGTTTCTTTATTTGTAAAAACTCAACAAAAATGGTGTATCCTTTATTTTTACAAATACTTAAACTTATCTTGATGTAAATTTCATTATCGTTATTGGTTTTAATTTTTTATAATAATGACAGGATATAATGATAGAGTTTCATTTAATTTTCTCTCTCTATACAACTTAACAATTTTTTCCTTTGTATGATTTTAATTTTAACAAGAGCTAATTATATGAATATTTGCTCAACGAAATTTGAATTTGCTAACTGAATTTTAATTTATTATCATTTAAATTATATTTTGATTTCTTAATTTTATAATTTGAGGTGAGGCACATCAATTCTCAAACCTCACAAATTCTGAAAAATTTACTGTAATTTGAATCTTTCAGATATTCATGCATCAAGTTATGACTTGATTATTGTAATTTAGTGATATTTGCTTTTGACACAATCGTAATGAAACAGTGTAATCCTTATTGTTTTATTAATATGTAGTCCTAATGTTATTTAAGTCCAAGATTCAAAGAATGAAATTTGCATTTGATTGAAATTATGTGATTTTAATTTTTAAAATGATGATAATAATAAGTCCAGTATCAAAAATGTTGGTCTTAAAAGTTGTTTTGAAGAAAATATAATTTGTTAAAGTTTTTCTATTTTAAATAGCATTATTTTTCTTATATTTCGTTCATCTAGTTTTAACTTACTAACAGTACATAAATGTATTCACATTGTTGTGATGTAGTGCGAATTTAAGTGATTGACAATCTTACACAAAACTTCTATTATGTAGCTATACACAATGTATGCAAGAAATGACATTACTAAAATTTGTACATTGAATAGAACAAAATCATGAAAACCAGACAGCATTTTCTAGCTGCTGTGCGTATATGGTTGTTTCTCAAAGTCCGACGTGCGAGTGATTGACTCTTCCTTTTTATCAGCGCCAAAAAACGAAAAAGAGTAATGTTTAATTATTCTATTCCGGGTGCACAGAAACGCATACAAAATCTATTTTTTAATGAGAAAATGGTACTTATGTATTAGCGTCACCGCAGCTAATTTTGTTTCAAAACTTAAGTAGAATTAGCGCGTAACCTATAATTTTACATTTTTTCTACTTTTGAAAAATTGACTTGATAATTCTGAAAAGAAATTTTCTAATTATGAAAAAAAATTATTTTTGATGGGCTTAAAAAGCCGCGATGACGCTAATACGTAAGTATCGAGTAAATTAACAAGAGCAATTTTTTTAAATATGAAATAACAGTAAATACGAATAATTTTTTTCTTCACTTTTTCACGTTAATAACTTTACATACCTAGGCCACTGGTTCTCAGTCTGAGATTTGCAAATCATTGGAGGTAAGGTGTAAGGTGCTTAGAAGGGATTTTAGAAAATAATTTACATCATTGAATAAAATATTATTTTAATTAGTGTGATATATTGGTAGTTAAGCGATTTTAAAGTAATTTTAAGGTTCTTGTCTAAAAGTCATTTTGAGATTGTATTTTACATTTATTTTATATATATTTCTGCTATATAATATAAAGTCATTTATTTTATATAGCAGAAACTACATAATACTATATGTCATACAAATTTGTATGTTTATTTTTTTAAAATAATTAGCACAGATGTGAAAGTAATATATTATTATCACAAATAACATATTTTTTGAAATTCTGTCACATTTATTAACAGTAATTCGAGGAGTCTGCAATAAGAAAGGCCTGAGACACTGCTTTAGACCAACCTTTTCCCTCCATAGATCTTTTTTAAAGGAATTAATTTTTTTCATAGAATTCTCACATGTTTATCATATACAGCATACACTTTAATTGATGCTATTAGTTGCACATAAAACACTTAAAGATAATTGACTTAGAATGTGAAAAAATATTTGAAAAAGCAGTTCATTAGATTTTACTATTTTTCAATTTCACAAATAGAAAAGAAAGATCTCAGTATCATAAATTTAATTACACAAAAATAAGTTTGATTTCAATTAATCTGGTTGTGCTTGATGCATCAGTACAATCTATTTAACGTTTATTCTATTATTGTTATCATTTAGTCACAATAAGTAACACAATGAATATAAATGCTTATAATTTAAGAATGATTTTTAAATGAATATACTACAATTTTTAAAAGTTTAATGTACAGTGGTTGTGGTTAATGCTATTCTAATAAAAAATATTTGATGTATATGTATATCATGGTATTCCTCTTTAGATTTATGAATTGTTCATCTCTCCTTAATATGTGTTTATGTATATTAAAACATGCATTATATCTAATTAAAAACTACTAAATTAAAGTAATTAAACAACAAAAATTTATCATGAATTTCCAATTGATCCTTGAATAGACTTTTTTCAAAAGCCTTTCAATTCTGAAAGAGTTTATTTGGTCAATGTTGGGAATTTGTGCTTTAGACTAATATTTGAAATTATATTTCTTTTGAAAATAGTATAATATATATGATGTTTAGTATAATATATATACATTAAAAAAGTTAATGGATACGAAATTAAAACAATGTTATACATCATGTGCCTTTAAGAGCGAGCGAGCGAGAGAGAGAGAGATGGTGTGCCTTTTTAAGAGCACAGTTACTAGGTCGAACATACTAGCTAACAACTGTTGTACGACGGAGATAGGCATTTTCTTCCCTTTCACTGCGAGAAAATATGTCTGTTCATCTTATGATTTCGGACGTGGAGGTAATATTTAAGGTGATCCAACTAATTTTTTGGATGTTTAATATAATTAAGGTTTGGGCTCTGGATTAGACATTTCTTGTGCTAAACCATATCAAATTTTCGTTGTCCTCGCTAATGACAGCTCATGTTGTCGTCTTGGAAGAAATAAAAGTTTATTCTAAATTAGTAAAAAATATAGTCATCCAAAATTGTATGATTGGTCTCAACGTTGAGTTAACCCGATGTTAAGTCCAAGGCTCTTATACTTGGAGAAAGACATTCATAATATACCACTTTCGCTGAATTTCACTATTAGCACAACAATTTCATTGCTAGCAGGAGGCGCAATGGCAAAGCAAAGCAGGTGCTGTTGCTCTGGGCGATAGTTCTTGAAAGAATGACAAAAGTGCTGCTTTCATTTTAATATATCATTGTCACATAAAATAACATGTCTGGAAATTCTCATTGGCCTTTATATTTGTTAATCGTAGCAAATTGAGTATAAATTTTGTGATGATTTAGTACTGTTAAATGGTTCCAATGTGTTGAGAAAAGAGTTTTCTCTTAAACTCATCAGTGCTGAAGTTACTGAATAATGGTTCTTGATCGTTTCACATCTACCACGAATATCATGTGCCGTTTAGAACAACAAAATATTTGCCACCTGCCCATTGTAATGTACATCTGTGCAGAAATGTTCCAAAAAATGGGATGGATGAGTGTGCACTAAAACCTAAAAATGCCATCTTACCCAGGGGTGCATTTCAGATTCGCATGACTAGGAGTTGTCTAGTAAATGAAAATTGTATGAAGTATTTGCATCAATCTCTGAATAAGTAAAATATTCTTGAAAAAGCAAAAAATAATTAACCATAAATTTTCGAAGATTTGTTAAATATTACATTATATTCAGGTGTGTCGTTAACTGGGGGAAATTCAATTCGTACTGTGTTGTGCCTAGCTGACAGCGACATGGTTAACGCTTTGGATTTTGGTTCAACAGTTCGTGTGTTTGAATTCCACCTTGGGTTTATATGTTTATAGTGGTTTAGAATCCACTTTGAAATGTAAGTGCCAGTCTAATTATCCCTTATGTGCAAAAAGTAACCGTTGAAGCAACAAACCAATCATACTCTGTTGCATCAACGAAAGAGGTAACGCATTTGATAAAGACTGTACTAGTATCTTTGAAACACTTTTTTTTATATTTTCTTTAAGACATTTAGTCAGCAGTGACAGAGTCCAATACACTATTAATTTAAATTAATAAATAATTTACTTTTATTAATCTTAACTTGTGTTATTTATAATCAAAACAAACCAAGACTAATTTTCTTTTTCCTCTGCTAGATCTAACATTCGAAGTACCACTGAAAAGTTTTTTATTTAAATATTAAAAGCATAAAAATATTCCAAATTTTTTTGACGTCTTTTAGCATTTTATTTACAATATTTTGCTTTGATCAACTTTTATAAAACAATATAATTTATTTTCTATAAAGGATAAAAAGAATTTAATTTTTTCTGATAAAACTTCCAGAATATTGATTGATCTAATTTAGTGTATGCATATACAATAATTTTTCGTGTTAGCTGTAAAAAATAAAAATAATCATTTGCTAGTTTTTTACTGTGAATATAAATTATATGGCAATTTATGAATCTTATAGTGTAAGGATCATCCAAAAAGGTGGTTCAATGAGATGATCAATTTAACTTTTATGTAAATCCTGTCTTTTTTTCGAATATAATGTCTGAATTCTAATGTTATCTAATTTTTTGTGGGTTGTTTTTGCTTTATTTGCCGTAAACAAGTCACACGTCTATAAAAATTACTATGAAATTGAAGAAAAAAATCCATTCTAATCAAAATAGGAAAAAAACGTCTCCTATGTTTCTTTGCCTGCGAAATCCATTATTAGGGCTGCACTGGATGATAATTTATTTAAAAATTCAAAGTGTAGAAACATTTCGAAATAATTTTAATGTCCTGAATTATCCTTTTAGTTTTAATGTCTTGAAATTGAGATTTAACGTTAATTTTCTTATAAGAGATTAAATAATTTGCTGAAACATTTTTGTTGATATTTTATCTTTCTTATTATCTATGAAGAGGCAAATTTATTTTGATTATAATATGTAAACAAATCGTTCCCAAAGCAGAAATGTCATAAGAAGGAAATTTTACTGATGAAAACCGATAAGAATCTAATTAAAAAAGCTGCTAATTATTCACTTGGAGGTCTTGGACATGTGACAAAAATTAACATTTTCCGTGGTCAAAATAAGTAGGGGGTAATGTATGAAAAATTCCACTTCAAATAAAATTTGCTCAGTAATTACTTTTGTAATTGTGTAATGCTTTTCTGAATAAATTACTTTTGTAATTACTGTCATTGTTATGAAAATCACAAAAGATGCGTTATTGTTTTACTTACTTCAAAAATTTAATTAAGGTAAAACTGTAAATAGGGCAATTGATCTATTTTTGATGTTCAAAATTAAGTGAATTTGCATAGTTTATCAAATATCTTGAAAAGAAATGAACGAACTATAAAACCAGTTTTTCAAAACAAAGTTGCAAATCATGTACGTTGAACACGTCCACGTATGTGTTAGCGGAGCCAGATGGGAACACGCCTTATAAACTCGCGTTACGAAATACGCTTTTCATTCGTTAGCATACAAGCTGAATTCCTTGGTATTTTTGTGCAGCAAGTGATTGAATTCAAATTATTACAGTAACAATGAGTAACCACCAATACTTAAATGATGGAATGAGGTGGCGAATTGTGGAGAGACTCGAAGTAGGCCAGTCTCAAGTTCAGATTTATAGAGTTCAAATTTATGCCCAACGTCGTGTGTAACTTACGGAAACAATTCCAAGAGATCGGATCTATTGAGAGAAAGTCTAGGCAAGGTAGTCCAAGTGCCCCAATGGCAGGAGATAATCGCCATTTGTCTATTCTAACGAGGTGTAACAGGGATGCTATAGCTTCTCAGTTCTCTTTACTTGTATATGGCCTTAGCAATCCGATTTTCAAGAACGACTGTTTCCGGAAGATTTCATGAGAAAGGGATGTTTACATGAAAACCTGTAATTTGTGTCCCGCTCACTTTTACGTACAGGAGAGTCCGTTTAGCATAGTGCAGAGAGCATAGATATTGGAGTGTGGATTAATGGTTGGTCATTCTCTTCATTAAGGAGTCCTGGTTCCGCCTTACCACAGATTCTCGCCTTACGTTTATATGGAGAGAACCAAACATCTACTAACTGCCCTTCAATGTCTGCGAAATTGATCTTTATGGTGGTTGAGATTTAATGGTATGGTCAAGCATCATGTTAAATTGCCACATACCCCTCCATGTCTTTAACATGTTGTTATATGCACCTTTAAACAGAGGCAGTGTGACTGTTGTGAGGTATAAGATGAGATCTTGGAGCCCTATGTTTGCTTTTTCAAGGTCGCAGTTGGCTCTACGTTTATTTTAATAGACGATAACGCAAAGATTCAAAAGCTACGTCGGATGGATTGGCCAAACAGATCTCTAGACTTCAAAACTATAGAGCATGTCTGGGATGCTCTCGGGAGGACAATGGCAAACTCACAAAATCCCTCCGGCAACCATCCAGATTCTGAAAACAGCGTTGCTGAAAGACTGAGACCCATTGCCACAAGAAATCATAAACTTCCTTATTTCAAGTATGAAATTACATTGCGAGGCCTGTATATATGTAATAGTGGGACCATACCCCTATTAACCATTTTCTTGCTCTGTTCTGCAACCGCTATTGCATGCTTTCCGATTCCCATTGAGTATTATGCACGATCATGCGTGTGTTTTATAAATGTTGCATGGTAGTTTGTATTATAGTGTATCAATGTATGTACACATTCAATTTCATTAAAATCGGCCAAGTAGTTCTGGAGAAAATCTCACCAAACATGAAAATTCTCTTAATTTTGAACACCAGTTTAATTTTTTGTCTTGGACGATATTAAAAAATTATACATATACAGTATAATGAATTGCACCGTATTGAAGTATCAGTTAAATAAGCTGTAGCTGTAGGCTTATTTTCTTGAATAATTGAATTAATAGGACCTTAAACTACTGTATAACCATGTTTAACACAATCTCAGGAAGAAGTTTAAAAAAGGCAAACACATTAGTACTTGCTTTTGATAACTTAGGGCCTTATCAAACTAAATTTGGTTAATCATGAATCAAAACTTTGGAAATCTTTATTTGTAAGAAACAAAATGTAGCATGTAAAAAAGTTCTTATGATTTCATCTTTAAATTTTTCAAAACCTTTTTAAATTAATTGCGCTCGGGCCATTCTTGCATAGAAACTAGCAAAGAAGGCATCCGACAAAGACGCTAGAAAAGAAATTCTTTCAAACTATTCATATTAAAAGTGTTTAAAATAAATAGAAATATCAATTTTCATGTTATAGTTTCCTAAGAATTATTTAAATATATTGATAGAATCAGAAAACTCTTCTCTCTCTCTCATTCATTTTTAATATCAAGATATGCGGTAAAAAGATAAGTTGCGATTGGCACCTAAGAAAACTTTCTTGTGAAATTATTGTGCGTTGCCTAACAATGAAGAGCTCTACGTTTTATCTCAGGGCTTGTTATAGATGTTTAGTATTTTATCATATTTTTGAAAAGATTCTTTCTGAGAAGTACTCATTAACCTCCAAGCACTCCCTTTTGGCTGAAATATTTATATTCAGCTGCAGATTGATTCTCAACTAAAATGATTTAAGTTTCTTTTGCAAATAACTTAGCAATCACAAATGCAAAGAGTTCCTTTTGGGAAAACGATGCGAAAATAAGAAAGCAATTTTTTCCATATTTTAGAAGAAGGGGAAAAAAACACAAATATTAATTCAATTTTCTCTTATAGCATTTATGTTTGGTAGATTAGTTCCAAGACATCAGTAATTCTCACAAGTTTTAATTTTAAATTAAAGAACATTTATTACTGTGGATGTGGAAACTGGGTTATTATTTTTTCGATCATGTGTGAAATAAATTTGTATTGATTTTCTGTCAGAATAAATATTATGTATTATGTATTTATTGTTTAAAATTAATTGCTCTTATTACGTTAATATACAAGCGAATTGTTAAATGTTTATTAATTTATATGGAAATAATTTTTGGCTCTTAATTTTCTTGCCTTTAAATTAGCATCTCAAAATCAAAAGTCTTTTTTCGAATGATGTTAGTTCAAGATTTACTAATTGTTTTCCTTATGTTTGATTATTCTTATATAAAATGATTTTGATGATATTATTTGAATTAATTGTTTCAATTTATGAAGGGTTTATTTTAGTTGGAGGATAATAATTGTAAGAGAATTTAAAGAAACTGTGTATCATTATTCTACATTTTTACTTCAAAATTTTTTTGTTATTAAAATTTCAATAATTAGAAGTACCTTTATTATATTATGCTATATATAAAGAAAAAATATTCCATTTGTTTGTGTCCAATAAAATGACTTAAAAATAATTCACTGTAAAAATTAGTTCTTATTTTAATTATCTAATGAAAAAGGCTTCTTAATAAGTTTTATGAAATATATTAAAAATTAATGAAATTTTTTATGTTAATTAACTGAGAAACGTTCTAATAAGTGAAATGTGAAATTATGAAATATAGGAAATTTAAAATCGTTTTTTGTCTGAATTCCTTTAATTCTTTATATTATTTAGAATTAACTAGAAAAACTAAAAAGTATGTTTAGTTTATTAGTTTAGGAAAAAATTGCTGTAAATTATTGTAAAATTATTATCACTGATTTGTTCAGAATATTTTTGATTTTATTGAAAAATGTGTAAATAGTTTTGCGCAAAATTTTATATCTTAGAAAGGTTAATTTTAATTTCTTGTTTAAATGCAAAGTGTTGTTTATGTGACTACTCTATTGCACATTAATAATATTGCAGTAAATTGAAAAGACATTCACCCGGCAGACCTCAAATCCAGACTTTTTCTGTCGAGCAATAGAGGGTGAACCTTAATTCGTCATTTCAGAGTTCTTGTTTCCGCAGTTCTACGATTGAGAGTTTTTGCATTCTTCGGCATTCGAGAATGTTACCCCATCGGTAGGTGTAACAGTCTCGAATGCTTTCGAATGCCTAATTTCGTAAATTCGCTAGGTTGGGCCACAATTCCAGTCACCATTTACCTTCCATTTACGAATCATGTTGGTCACTGTTACTTTTGGGTATTTAAGCTCACTAGTCACGAATGGATTCGACATAGCTGAGATAACCGATAATCATACTTTTTTAGGAACATGAGAACTCGTAATGTGCGTGCTATCTTGCACACAAATAATTGTTACTTTTCTTACAACTAATGTATTTTTGGCTTGATTAGCATGTCAACTCGCTGCATTTCACTCCGTTCTGTATGAGTGTTCAAATATTGATAGTTTGTATACACCTCAATATTGCCAGCATATAAGTTGCTAGTTTTACTTTGTATATTTTTAATTATTGTCCTCAAATGTCTTATACTTAAAACTTTATTTGCATAAAAATATACCACAGTTAGCTTATATTTGCTAATATTGCTCATATATTCTGAAGAACCAAAGTATTATAACCACCGAAATTTGACAGAGAGCCTTCCTAAATGATTTGGAAGATGCAGAAGGAACGGTATATAACTTATCCCGAAAATGTGAAACATCCTTCGCGTGATTGAATATGTGTCTTTCATGGGAGAGGCTGCTCATCAAAATGTATTTGGTAGAGCTGATTGTAATAGCCCGAAGAGACTGAGGAAATATGTATCTCAACTCACCAGCTTGTCAGTTGTTCGCAAGTTATTTATGCCTAGTAGGCGAATGGTGGTGAGATGGGTAGGTGTTGTTGTGATGTTGGACGTCCACTCATCATTATAGAATAATGATGAGTGGCAAAATAATATAATTATTTCCTGGAAGAGATGGCAAGGTTAGAGCTTGCAAAGTGAAAACAGAATCATCAGTGATTAAACGCCCTGTACAATTATTGTATAACTTGGAAATTCAGAACTAAATACTTTTATAAATTGAAATTTTACTTTTTAAGAATAGTTGAATTTAAGATTGTATTTGATCTTAAACTCTTGAATGTTGCAAAATTCTGTTATATTCAAATATTTGTGTTTTATGTTAACTATAGAATTAAGATTACTAAATACTTTTATCATTTGAAATTTAATAATTTTAATAGTTATTTTTGAATCAAACTGTATTTAATTATATCTATTAGCATTTTGAATTGAAATTTTGATGAACCCTTCCATGGTTTATGTGGGGGGGGGGACTGGATGCTAAGAACTATTTTCTTTAAGGCGGAGCCACTGCTGCCGCCGTTCGAATCTATATAAATAGTCTTCTACTTGTCTTTGTATTTTACCCTCTCGAAGGAGCACATCTCGATTGCTCCTGTAATTTTCAGTCTAATTTTATGTTTATATGTGTTGTTTTGTTTTATAATAAATATGAGAAAACGTATTTCTAGATTATTTGAGTTTTGAACCAGGGCACTAGATAATAGATTGCTAAAATCTTGATCGAAAGCATTCTCATTATTGGTTATATGATTTGTTTAATTTTTTTGTGATATCCAGTATAATTATTAATATTTTTAGTGTGAACAACTTCCCTACCTTATACTTACACAAATTAGCTCGTAAGTTATTTTAGCATTTTTTATTGCATTTACATTCTTAATAGAATATATACTGAACATTCCGTCCTGTAATGCGAGTTTTTCTCTCGAATCATAAAAACGAAATTTATAATCCGCGTTATACGCCAAATACAAAAAATAATCTTTAAAAGCAAAGAAAATAGGGATAAAAAATATTTTTTCGTGTATATTGAAGTATTTATTTGAAAGAATGGCATATTTTTTGAAATTTCGTTATTTTATAATTTGAAAAATTCATCACATTCGCCTTCCATTATATCTTCTGTTATGTATAAAAAAAGAAATTCATAAGAATGATTGCTTTTTAATCTGTTATTTAGAATTGCTTGAAATACAATTTCAATTTATGCCAGTTTTTAGTGAGTTTTATGCACGTATGTGTGCTTGTAACATATTTTAATTTAAAATATCTAAACTTTGTGTTTCAATGTTTTTATGTTTAAACAAACGATAATATTGAAGTGTTATGAAAAAAGATTTTTCTGTAATAACTGCAACTATTGACTTTTTAAAATTATGAAAATTAATTCAATTTTGGGATATAAAAATGCCAAGTGAAATAAAACAATGCGAGTAAAAGAAATCTGACATTTTATTCTTATTCAAATTGAAATAATCATATTGATACATCGTCAAATAATGAAAATGTAGAAAACCCAAATGATTGAGAAGTTGGTGGGAAACACTACAGGAATCTTTGTAAAATAATCTCAAAATACTGAAAAAAAAAAAAAAAAAAACTAATGAATAGAGACAAAGTGGTAAATAAAAGTAATAAAATAATTCCTGACGCGAAATTTAATATAATAAAATTTATAATTGTTTACGGCTTACCAACCAAAGTTCTTCAAAGTTAGGAAACGATGAAAAGTTTTAATGATCTTACATAAAATTCTTTTTTCATTGGCAAAAAGCGTACATCTTAAAATGTTTAACATACGACCAACGTCTATTATAAATGATTATTTTTTATTTACTTATATATTATCAATCTTTTTTATGTTGCCGAGCCTACACTTAGAAAAAAAGACTTTTTTGATCAAATTAAATCTAATTTTTTTAAAAAAATCAATATGTAAGCGTTGACTTTTCTCTAGTTTTGATTTTCTGAACTTAGGTGAATTGGATTCTAAGTTAATCAACGGGTCAAAAACAAGAAAAGTCAATATTCAATCTAATTATATATAAGTAGATTATTTCACATTTTGTATATTACAAACTTCGGAGATTTTATCTGTGCTTAGAATATATACTTTAAAAGTATTTCTAATCAAAAATTAAAATCCCTCTTTTTAAGACAATTTTAACTCGTGATCGTCTCCAGGAATGTTCTTCTATTCATTGGAAATAATTTTGGTCATACTAAGTAACACTGTCTAAGTAAACGTGTGATAATATTTTCATATAATATTTATGGAAAGAGCTTTGATTAATTGAGTTGAATATTTAAATTTATTAAGCATTGTCCATTTTTTCATAACAGAAATACACATTGATAAGTTCGGAGATAAGGATAATTGGTTTTTTTTAAGTTTAGAGACATTAATTTTAAATTATTTGCATCTCTCGGCTCTCTTCATATTTTATAAAATACTAACACAGTATAGACTTAGAATTCAGTAAAACTAATTATCTTTAAGATGAATCATTTAATCAGTTATAAATAACATGCCTTGTTCTATGTGATGTAGTGATGTGCACAGACGAGCATATTATTTAACCTTACAGTTTTAATAGTTATTTGTATGCCCAGAGACTTTTGTATTTAAATAAAAATAATCTTTTGATAAAAAATATTAATGAGTTAAAAATGTTAAAATATTATCTTTGCGAAAATTGTTGAACATTTGAATTTTGTAAGTTTATTTTAATTATTTTTTTAACTATGCATCTTTCCAATTTTCTTTATAACAATTTTTAATATATGTAAATAATATTTCTTATATTTTGTTTGCAAATATTTCTGATTTTTCCTAAACATTTTTAGCTACTTTTTGTCATTTTACTGGAATATTATTACTGTATTATATGTTCTACTTAAATTATGCAACCGATCTTATTTTTTGGATTATATTATTTCCTACAATTTTACCCTTTGCATCTGAATTATGTATTATCATTCAGCATTATCTTAGGATGTACTGAAATTGAAGTTCCTGTAGTTATTCACAATGAAACATAATATTTTTTACACTAGTCACTAAATATCCTTTATTTTTCTAGCATACTTTATGGCCATATATTGTATATAGTATGTTTAAAAATGAATTTTGTACGAAATTTTAGATCTTATTATGTATAGTGAATAAATTGTTTTATAAAAAATTATGGGTGAATATTTTTTCTTTATTAATTTTGTTATAATATATAAAAAGTAGAATATTATACCTGCAAAGTGTAAAAAAGCATTGGGCAAATTTGTTATTTGAATATTCCAATAATTGGAAGGATTTAGGTAAGAAAGGTAGAATTATCTTTAGTAACATTTAGAATTTTATATATAACAGTTTGTTTCATGGTTTATTAATAAACAATATTAATCATTTTCACTAAATTTCTAACAGTTGTCCAAATTTATAATACATCCTAGAATATTTTAATCTTGTAGTTGAACAAAACAATTTTCAAAATCTGCGACAGAAAATAAACATGCTTCATTAAACTTCAAAATGTAAAATACATTAACTTAATATTGAAATACTTAAAAAATTTCTTACTTTAAATTATATATCGATAATAATAATATAAATAAATATAACTTTATGTGAAAAATATCTTGTTGCTGGATAGAAATTTAATGATTTCTGTTTCAGAAAATTACACTGAAGATAAAAAAATATAGTACTGGCATGCGTATGCAAATAAAGATATATTGAACCAAACAGAGTACGGAGCTACGATCGCCGATAGCCAATATAAAATAAATGTCTGTGGCACAATTGTAAGATCGGTTACTGCTACTACAACGGCAAGTTATCAAAATCATGAGTTTGAACGTGGTGTTAGAATCTATGCTTGAGAGATGGGACTTAATATCTATAAGATATCGATGACATTTGAAGCTTCACGTACAACCATTTAATGAGTGCACAATGAATACCGAGTATCCGATAAAACAACAATTCTTTGGTATTGTTGAGGCCGGAAAAGATCGTGCAAAAACAGGATCAACGACGACCGACAATAATTGACAAACATACAACCCTTCCACAAATTGCTACAGATTTCAATGTTGGGCCATCAACAAGTATTATATATATATATATATATATATATATATATATATATATATATATATATATATATATATATATATATATATATAATATGTGATCAAAGCCTGATTTAAAGCAGGGCAGTTGCCTCAAGCCCCCAGATCAGAAGGGCCTTTAGAATGGGTAGTTTATTTTATGTTGTCATTCAAATAGAATCATTTGCTAAATTGAATAAAAAGCTTGTTTTTGTGAAGCAAAGGGGCCCCCTAAGAAGTGTCTACGTGATAACCATTCAAGTATCGCTATGGCTTTTCGGAGTCGAAGGTTCACTCATGTTCCCTTGATGAATGCACGACACAAACTTTACGCCTCACCTGGGCCCGACAACCCTGATATTGGACTGTTGATGACTAGAAATACGTCCTCATGGACCTTATATGTCTACATGAGACAGTACAAGCTAGTGGAGGCTCTGGGCAAGGTACAGGGAAGCATGCTGGTGCAACAACAACAATATGGGACTTATGATAAGAAGAAACAGGGTTTTCATTAAAAATCCTTTTAAAAGTAACGCTATCACTGCATACCAAAGAAACTACATGTTTCTTTGGTTACTTTGTATCCTTCACATGATGAAATATTGTTTGAAGATACATCTGAGATATTACTTTGCAGCTCCAAAAACTGAAATTTTTTAAATTGAACTTATTTCATACAATTACGGTTTTCTTGTCCGACTTGATAACATGTAACACATTTCTATTTGGTGCTCTTGCCGATGTGACGTCGATGAAAACTTTTGCATTTTACATATGCGATTTCCGTACATGATTTTAATTATTTTAGAAAGAGTTATTGATGGCTCAATGTCTAGAAGAGTTAGTATATTTAAATGGAATCATCTCAGTATTAACTATCAATAAAGCACTTCTTTATAGTTAGTTGCTAAGCGAATTCATAATGTATGTTTGATAACAGTTTGTAACTTATTGCCTTCAACTAATATTATTCCCCTAGAGAGTCATGGTAATGAATTAATTCTTCATTACCATGACTCTCTAGGCAGCTTCATTCTTGTCCTTAAGCAACTTTAAATATCATATTTAGAACATGGTGTAGAAGTAATAATTCAAATTCTTATGGGCTTCATATAAAATGATTAATACAGCCCAGGATCTTCCTACTTGTCTTCAACGAGCTGAATGAATCTGCTTCATTTTAAATCAGTCAATTTATAGCTAACACCTTGTTGTGGTTGTTTTGTGCCAGCTAGGCTGGCAATATAGGATGCGTTGCTCCACTTTTCCAACTGAACAGTAATTCGGTGTGGAGTCCGACTTCTTCAGTACATACATGCCATAGGTACGGATTTATCGGTTAGGCAACCATTCACTACCCATTCATACAAGGAAAAGACATGAGCGAGAGAAAGTACATCTCGACCTTAACCGGGCTTAAACCCCGGACCTCCGTATCTGACCACTAGACAGGATGGGCGGCAGCTAACATCTTTTTTACTACATGTCATTGAGTTAAAATTTTAGCAAGGTAAAATTTGTACCAAGATTTCTGGCATTCACACACTTAATTGGTGTTTTTCTTTGAAAAAGCTTTAATTTTTATCATTTAGAATATATGAAATTTTTTTTCTATAGATACCCAAAAATACGCAAAATAAAAAAAAAATCCTAATAAAAAAGTCACTTGTCAAAAAACTTTATTCAAAAAGAAAGCACATGAAAATCTACTCATAAAACTGTACAGATTACAAAATGAGTTAATTAACGTCTTGAAAGGGTGTTTTGCGTCACGAAATGAACTTTCACGTAAAGATTAAATAAAAGCAAATTGAATGAGGTGTACATTGCTTGAAAACACTCTTTATGTTATAAGATATTGATTCGAATAAAAATTGATTCGATATAAAAAGAAATTATTAAATATTGATTCGAAATTGTTTTCATTTACATTCTAATGCCTTTCCGACTGACCACATATTGGGAATGGCGAAAACACATCCGCAGTACAAGACAAAGACATTATTTCAAAAAATTGAAAAAAATATTTAATTTTGTTTTCTTTCTGAAAATTTACAATGGGATCGTTGAAAGAAGATGGGTTTCGATGCCATAGATATTTTTTCTTCGCCTTATGGATATGCATAGAGATGGAAATATTGAAAGTGGGCACAGAATCACACGTTTCTTTCTTGAAATGAGAGGAGTTACGGAGCGGAATGTCGCATCACGTAAATTAAGTACATTGCTTCATAAGCTACTTTGCTTGAAGCTCAAATTGGCTTTAATTATGTTTCGAATTAATTGCAAACGCTATAATGAAAACTTTGAAAAGATGCAAAGTTATTTTTTTAAGTTGCCTAGTCCAAGAATCACTCCATTCCATACAACTATTCTCAATCCAATTCAGAACAAAAATTCTGGGCTCAAACCGAATAAGAATTTTATTTATACAGATTATACGTACTTAACAACCAGCTTGTAGATGTAAAAGAAAAAATAAGAAGCCTAGGATATTAATCTGGAATTTTATTTTAAAAACAGCTTTTTCCTTAACATAACTAATCTTGCCATCGTTAACGTAACTAATTTTCATGGTGAAACTTTTGTTTAGGTTTTACACAATGACATTTTTACGTTTCTCATTCTTAAAAACAATGAATTATGCAGAATACAAACACTCGTCAGATTTTTTACTAGATTTGACCTGTTTTACAGTTTCGCACATTTCGGATATTTGAATTAAATAAAGTACAATAGTATCTCAATACCATTAGTTTTGGGCTAGATAGAATCGGCTATAATGCTCTTGTATAATTGGAGTTTAAATCACTGTCGAACATAGCTCTTGATTATTAGGAGTATACTAAACGGACTAAAAAATTTCCGACTCTGGCCAGAAATTGCAATAATTCTAGTTCTAATACATGAATCCTAGGTCATATGTCTAAAAGGGTCTCTGAATTCACCTCCACTAAAGTTGCATGTAAGCAAACTAGGTTCAATGAGGAATATAAGAAGGGAGCAAAAATTCGGCATTAGGATTTTATTCGCGGTTGCACATCTGTCTTTCAGTCATTGTAAATACTAGTGCTGCATGGTATAACAATAATGTTAAAATAAATAACAAATTACTACAAAAACAAAGGATACCATTGATAAAATTAACAAAAGCTTACAGAACAGTATCCACCGAAGCACTTCAAGTTTTGGCAGGATGTCCTCCAATAGACATCATAGCACAGACATCTCAAAAAAAATACTTATTATTTAAACAAAACATAGAGATCAAATTAGGAGAGCATGTCTACAGTGAGAACAATGTTAACACCAAGAAATTTGATATTGACCCACCTTGGAAAAGGAAACATTAAAATCGAAAATACAATAAACACGAATGACTACTATATTTTCACAGATGGTTCTAAAATAAATGAAAAAGTAGGGGCAGCTTTAGTCGTAGGATACAAAAATCAAATCATATATATATATAAAATAAGAATGAATAATGAAGCCACAGTTTATGAAGCGGAAGCGAAAGCAATCTTAGAAGCCCTAAAACATGCAATCAGTAATAAATACACCAAATGTCATATACATTCTGATTCCAAATCAGTCTTAGAAGCTATAAAAAATTATAAAATTACAAACAATACTTTAAATGAAATAATACAGATACTGAAAGAAAATATAGACTGCTTCACACTGCATTGGATTAAAGCTCATATAGGAATAGAACTTAATGAAATTGCAGATAAAGAAGCAAAAGAGGCCACAGAACTGGAAGATATCACATTTATAGTTCCATACAGCAAAATACAGATTAAAACAAAAAATACAACAATATATACAACAGACTTGGCAAACCAGATGGTCTAACTCAATTAAAACAAGACAACTCTATGAAATTCATCCTAATGTAAGTAGTACAAGAATCATGGCAGATTTCTATCTTAATCAGTTCAAAACAGGACACGGCATATTTGCCAGCTACCAAAACAGATTCTTTAATAAAGATGAGAAGTGTCAATTCGATGGAATTACACAGGACACAAAACATGTAATTTATGATTGCAAAGAATTCGAACATATTAGAGTCCAGTTGTATCCAAAAAATTACAAAGAGTTAACATTAGCAAACCTATTAAAATCTGGAGGTTTCAAAAAAGCAGCTAAAGAAATAATAACTATCTTAATTAACTGCAGCTCACAAGAAAACAATTGACTTTCCAATTGATTTGTTTTACCACAATTTGTTATAGGATGATTCCATCCAAAATTTCTTTCATTTTACTTTATGTAAAGTTTATGTAAAGTTTTTCTAAAGTTCTGTTTATTTTATATACTTATCTCTTTTATGTAAAGACAAGTTATGTCTCATCTTGTTTCTGTTAGGACAAAGTATGTCTTCTCTTGTGTTCTTTCGTTTTTGTATTATTGTTTCAATAAAGGCCAGTGGCCCTCTTTCAGTTTTGGATGGGTCTTGTTGGACCGCAGGCTGGTGGTTGTCGGGCTGCGGGCAATGCCTTGGCTTGTGTCTGGATTTAGTCTGGATTTGGCGCCTACTCACACCCTATCGTTGCAGTAGATTGGTGTGGCAGCTGTGCGCATCGGTCCTTGACCGCACGAGTGTCTACTGGTGGGATTGCATCCACGATTGGTCATCATTTACACCGTATACCTTCGGGTGGGACGGTTTCTCAATTACTCTTTCAGTCATTGTAATAGCATTATCGTAAGCTTGCTTTTCACAGTTCATAATTTTAAGGTCATAAATGTCAATCTTATTTATATAATCTTCGGCTGTTTCGTTTAACGTTTCAATGAAATTTAAAAAATTTTAAACTCGTCAGAGGAGTAAAACTTCGATACGAACAATGAATTTGTGTTCTTCAACAAACTATAACAAAAGCAAAACAAAGTTGAATATTTAAAAGGTGTCTTAAGTATTCAATATTTAAGATAACTATTCCCCAGTTGTCAATGTGCATCAAAGAATTCCTTTTAACCACCTTCTTTTTGACAATATTTTGATGCGACAGAGTTATGGAGGTAGAGTTTGTGTTATAGTAGGGTGATAGAATATGGCTCTGAATAAATTATGCGTGGTACTGTCGACTGTTCAGAGAAGTCTGTATTAATTTGCTAAAGACTTTGGGACCTTACCATATTAATCGCAGCCTCATATTAATAGAATTTCATATATTTTTCCATATTTTTCGATAAAGTGTAACTCATTAGATGTAGCCATAATTTGTCCTTCAGGCCCAGCATTGGTAGTTCGTGAAGATGGTAAATTCGTAGTATTAGTTGCATGTCCTAGAAAGTCACCAGTATCGGATTATTGTACTACTTCAGCATTTTCTTAATTATGAGCAGCATTAGTCTATTAAGAACTCTAACTTGGTGACCTTGGCTTAGATTCCTATGTAACCGGAAAATATTTCATGAAATTTTGTATAACTCTTCGTTTTTTCGGATGCTTTGTTCCTCGGCTTTCATCTTATTTAGATAAGATGCTCCATAATCTCTTTTGTCATTCGCAGAGTTAGGTGTGTTATAACAATAAAAACCATTATAAAAAGAAATATTCCATATGCATAACGCGCGAAAAATTAAATTACTTATAACTTAATTTGTTAAAATGTATAATAATCATTCTATCAGGACACAATCATAAAAACAATAAAAAATCTAAACAAAACTAGCATTAACCATAACACTCTTACATATTTGATGAATTGTGCAAAACAAATAAATGATAGATAATTTGACTACACAATAGAAAAATAAACATGTGACTTTACAATAATGAACTAATTTAGGCACTCGTAAAATTTTATCAATGTATGCATAACACAATTTCAGTGCTGCTTCTATGCAAAAAAATTGATGACAAAAATTAGATGTTTCTTATCGTTACCATGTCTATTAATTGTCAAGGGATAAATCAGTAATTCAATGCAAACAAAGTGAATAATCTAAAAAGACTTATTTTTTGTAAACTGTGAAGCTCCTGGCTGACTACATTCATTTCGAAATTCAAAAAGTAATTTTGAATAAAATATTTGACATGCTTTCAATGAATTTCCAAATAATGTAAACATATTTACTTAAATCAATTTGTTCAAATGCCTTGAAATTCTTCATAGATACTTATGGACCATGACAAGCTTATAAGGCCGTCGTTTAAACTTCTTATGAGCGCGGGTATCCAGTGGAGATTGTTAGAGACACGATGAAAAAACATCGTATGATTAAAACTTGTTTTATTGATATAGAATAATGTGAAAAATAGAAAATTAACGTCCTTCCTTTAAGTATTTATTAATTACAAATAACGCAACATAAATAAATTTGTGTTCTGTTAAAACACTGCCTCAAAATTATTCATTGAAGAAATGCATTTCTATATTATAAAACAATTATAACCTTAGGGAGAAAATAAGTTAAATGCATATAATAAAAATGTGTTTTTAACACAATTAATTTTATAAGAGAGAAGTTAACATATAATTAGAAAGAAATGTACAGTGGCTTACAAAATTATATATAGGACCACTGTGACTTTTGTGATATTTATTTAAAATTATATGAATTTTTTATATAATTAAATAAAGTTGATGTAAATTAATGAAATATGAAACATATACATATTATTTTAAGAGAAATTTAACTGTATTAAATATTTATTAATTTTAAGTTTTTTCCAATTAATAATTTTTGACGAGTATTTAAAACTTGTCAAAAAATTATTAGAGCACTACTTAAAAAAAATTTTTTTTTCAAAACTAAAAGTATTTAATTTACCATTTTTCTAGAGAACTTCATTTGCACATGATTTTTCATTGAATTAATCATGTTTATCTGTAAAAGTTAGGGAATTTTATTCCATTTATATCCATGATAACTACTTTCAATTCATAGACACAATCATTTACAATTATGTGCACAAAATTATATATAATGAGCCAAATGACACCCAAAATTTTTTTTAAGGAAATTCAAGTTTACAATTTGGATTGTCCGCCTTACCTTGATTCTTCCTATCTGAATTTTTTTTAAATTTGATTTTAACACATGGTATATTGCATTTCCTTGCTAAAAAGTATAAAGTATTGAGTGATAATTGGAAACAACAGGAAATATATTTCCTCAGATTAGTTTAAATATATGACTGCGCATTTCATTGACGTCAAGACGCTTGATGGATTGAAGAAATTGGGTTGTTGAAGGTCGAGCTTAGATGCAAAATAATAGGTATTTACTACTTATCGAAAGAGTTGGATTTAATTTAGGGTGTAACATCAAGTATGTTTTATTATGTAAGGGAAGGGGTACTTGAAATTACTAAATTTGTTTAAGGAAGACTACGTTATATGAGAGGTGAGTTGATGGTATAACTACAAATTAGCATTTGTTGAAGAAAGAATTTGCATATCATTAGGAATTGTTGTTTAGTATCTTAAAGGTGCTGAGAATTCATATCACTCCTTACGTCACAGTTACTGGAACATTTTTTTGATGATGCATCGTAGTTTCAAATTTCACTCATCTCGATGAGAATAGCCTTGAACCCGAAGCAAATATAGGGCATGGAGTGGTTGGTGTGTAATCTTGATCTGAATCCAATTGATCCTGTTCGGAACTCACTTGGGCCATACATTGTTCTGACACCAAGGCCATATTTTACTGTTCAGGAGTTGGAGATTGTTTTTCTTCAGAAGTGAAGCAGCATTAACTAAATTCTTAACCTTGCTTTATCCATGCAAAACAAAAATACAAATCCTAGGTGCTCGAGCGAATTACACACCAATAAAATTTTATTGCATAATTTTCAAACTATGCGATTTTTTTCATTTATATGTAATCAACTGTTTGATTTGAAGTACCTTTTTATGTTTTTTCTATTGTCTTAAAGAATCCTACAAATCAATTTTTGTATCTTTTTCTATATTGCGTTTTATTAATATGCACTCTTCTTTTTCAGAACAATGCATACTAATATACACTTGCCTAGTAAAGGTTTTCCTAACTTCTTTGTTTGTTGTCCTAATTTCTTAAATAGGATACTTTAGGTCAATTAAAATTGAAAAAGAAATGAAATTGCAATTTTTATATTCAGAAGATAAAAATAGTTAAAAATAATTAATTTGAAATTGAGAAATAAGTTATGAACATTTATTTAAACTTAGGCACCTTTATATTCTAATTAAAAAATCGAATGCAACTAAATTTTAATCTAATGTATGTATTTTCCAATAGATATAAATTTATAAGATCCATAAATGGTTTTTAATCATTAATTATAACTAACAATTATTTTTCTGCGGTGTATATGTAACCACCGTTAAATTTACTGAAACTATTAATTTAAGAATTAATATTTAGATATTAATTTTATTTAATTATTATTACTTAATCTTTAAGTTTTAAAATACGCAAAATTATTTACTTTCAGTGAAACGAAATGAATTTTATTTTAATCACATTCAAGAGATTTTTTAATGAAGTACACATTATGATTTGTGGCATTATAATATTCAAAAGTATAAACCAAAATATATTTATGAAAATATTGTGGAAATGCTGAAGGAAATTTTTCAGTTACAGTAAAAATAAAATAAAATCAAAAATTATTTTTTAAATACTATCGTTTTACAAATTCAAAATAAAAACTCCATGAAAATAATTGAATAAATTTTTAATATGTAAGTATAAAGAAAATCTTGCTACATTACATATGACTTGTTGTTTACTTTTGCACAAACTTTTATTTTATAATACGACAAGAGTAAGTTTTCATTTAGAAATACATTGTTTATAACTACTAAACACAGAAAATAATTTTGACTGTATAATTTCTTATACGATTTTTATAATGGATGACGCATGATTAATTTTCGAATGAATTTTTTTATGTGTCTGCATTATTTATGAGTTTCGTAAAATAATTTTTAAAATTACTCACACATGTGCACATGCACGCGAGTATAAACACGCACTCACATATGCACACATAAACATGGCTATTTTGATGTTTTTTTTATTGTTTACTTCTTTACCTAACTGAAGCTTATAATAATTATCTTACTTGAAGAGTTTTTCCTTGTATTCGCGGAAACATATTTTCGCATTAGATTTTCTTGAAATCTGGAAAGAGTTATGGAAACCTCAGAAGCTTCACAATTCAAACAAATAAATTTATTAAAAACAAGAGGAAGAACATTCGAAAAACTGTTAATTAATGAAATTATGCACTAGTTATTCTAAAATAATTTGCTGGGTCGAAGACGGTTTCGATTTATACTTGAATTTGGCACAACAAATGTGATTTTAAAATTTATTGATTTTGTTAAGGAAAACGTTTTTCTAAAGTTATTGCCATTTCATTAGGTATCAAAAATAATTTTACTGTTTATGGTAACCAACAGTTACGAAACTACTAAAAATTTCAGTGATAAAGAACATTGTATTTACTAATGAAAAATTATATTTTGGTAGGACAAACTGCATTTTGACTATAACTAATCAATTACATACAGATATCACTATAGGATATTTTAAGTCCTTTTATTCTAGTCTAGGATTTTGGAGAACATCCTATAATCCACTGCTTAAATTGATACCTTATAACAGTTAAATAATATTTTTGCTCATGATTTGTTACTTTTGATCAGAGCAAGTCAAAATCGGAATTGGAAATGTATTTTAACAACAGTATTTATAGAATTTTAGAATTAGTGGATAGAAATAAAGTCAATTTTATTCTTGAAACATTAAGCTTAACACATTTTATTCATAGAAGAAGAAAATAACTAACGTGCAGGGAAAACATTTAAGGATTGCATCTAAAATGCCTTACCTTAGTACTGTGTTTGATTCTAAGCTTGAAATGCATATAATAACACATGTTAAAGAAAACACTTTATTTTAAATACGCTTTTAAAGAAGGCGAAAACCTTTTTTTATGTATTAGATCTGTGTATTGAAAATTATTTATGAAAGAGCCATTCTACCTATATTAACTTATGCTGCATCAGTTTGTATTGACAAATTTAACAAATCGTAGAATAGAAAATCTGCATACAGAGTTATGATTTTAAGCATAACTAAATAGTTTCTACACAATTTTTACCCCTCTACCTTATTTTATCTGATATTATTTCAATTAAACTGAAATAGCAAAAATTTTTAAAAATTATAATATTTAAAAGCTTTGTACATTCTGCCCATATCTTGGTAAATGTATTTCTATATTTTATAAACAGATACAATCTAATTGTATAATTTTTAATAGATAGCAGTAAAATAACAGTGAGACAAGATTTGGGGTTTTTGCGTATTTTAATCTTTGGTACAAATAAAAATGTTCCAACTTCATTCAGACTGCTTAAATATTAAAAAGAAGCCTTTGCTTCATTTTGAATTAGCTTAAATATTTCACCAGAGATAATAATTTACCCATTAAAGATGTTTGCATTTATTGTTTATTATTTACATATTGTGATATTACAATTATCAAAATTAAAGATAAGAGTAACCCTTTACATATTAAGGAAAACATATAAGAAAAAAATTTGCTTCATTTATTTCAAAAGAAAACTGTTATATATATATATATATATATATATATATATATATATATATATATATATATATATATATATATATATATATATATATATATATATATATATATATATATATATATATATATATATATATATGTATGTATGTATGTATGTATATTGATAGTAGATTAAAAGTAATTCAGTTTAGAAACATCTGATATAAATATGCTGATAAAAAAACTAAAAAAGAAAATTATACCTGATTTTCCTGTCGAATTTTGTAAGTATCCTGAGCCTTTTATTAAAGGAATACATAATCTTAAAGTGATGAAAATTGGTAGATGCAATGTCAACAATAATTAAAGGAAATTAATTTATTCGAATTTATTAGAAAAACTGAAGAAAAATTTATTTTATACTCAAAATAATAAAAATTTTATCTGACCATGATACGATGAAAATATTTCTACAAATTAAAATAAATTGAGTATCCAATATATTTTGAATTAAATGAATATTAGCCAATTATATATATATATATATATATATATATATATATATATATATATATATATATATATATATATATATATATATATATACAGGGTAATCTGCAATTGATTGGAGAAAATTCAGTTGCTACTATATACAGGGTGATTATAAAAAAACTTTGCCAACATCTGCACTTCTAGCGTCCATTCTATTTAACCGATCAAGATGATACTTCAAATATAGTTCTTTTGAGATATGCGCTCAAGATTCTGTGAATGGCAACACAGTGGCCCTCGCGGTTACAGTTATAGAGACAGAAACTCGAAATTTTCGAATGGCAACGCCTACTTTTTACCATCGCAAAATGTTCAGCACATGCGAAAACCTTAAATAGCGTTGAAACGGTACCGATATGTCCGAAAACCGACGTGTTATACACATACAAACAGTTCTTCAAGGCGCACGGAGGAATAATGCATACGACAGAGACAAGACACTGCTCAATGATGAGAACACATAGAGAAAAAAATCTTTATTAATTTCAAACATTTTCCACATGAGTGCCATCACAGGCAATTACGCATTGCATGCGGGAGACGGTGGACAATGTCGCTGCACGCAACATGGCACGAGGGATGCTTCCAATCTCACGCCGTATAGAATCCTTTAAGTCCGACAATGTTTGAGGATTGCACAGATAAACTCTGGATTTGAGATAGCCCCAAAACCAGAAATCCATAGGCGTCAGATCTGGGGATCGCGCAGGCCACGGAAAAGGATAATAGCGTGAGATGATGCGATCACCAAAATGCTGATCCAGGAGCCTTTTAACTGACCTCGCTATATGTGGAGGTGCGCCATCTTGCATCCAAACAATGTCATTGAGTGCATTCAGCCGACGCAACTCCGGTAAGACATAATTTTTCAGCATGGCTGCATACCGAGGGCCCGTTACAGAACATGTTGCAGGGCCAGTCGGGGTCGTTTCCTGAAAGAAGAACGGGCCCAGAACAAATGTAGCTGTAATGCCGCACCACGCAGTCACTTTGGCATCAAATAATGGTACTGGCGCCACAGCATGAGGATTCGTCTCTCCCCAGTGCACACAATTCTTTGTGTTAATGCTGCCATTTAAGGTGAAATGCGCCTCGTCCGTCCATAGTATGCGAAGTGGCCAGTCGTTATCCGCATCATATCGTAACAAAAATGCATTTGCGAAGTCCAGACGTTGTTGTGGGTCACCCGGCTCCAACATCTGGACGCGCTGGAACCGATAGGGAAACATGTGAAGTACCGAGCGCAAGAGCTTGCGCTAGAGAGAGAGTTGAGTTCGGAATATCCAACACGCGCGCTATGCCTCTTGCGGTTTCTGTGTGTCCTGCAGTCACTGTATGGTGCACTTCCATGACAACGTCCTCAGAAACAGTTGGCCGTCCGGAGCGCTGTTTGTCACAGGTGCAGCCTGTATCTTCGAATTTCCGCACTAAATCACGCAGAGCTTGCAGAGTACATGGGCCGCGTCGTTGTCGATGATTGCGGCGATACACACACAAGGCTTCCGCAGCGTTCATCCCATTTTGTTCATCCCATTTGATCAATTCACCGCGAACTTTCCTAGGAAGACTCATATCGTCGGCATGTGCGAGTTCCCGAATGACGACTTCGCATACCCGCTTGGTATTTTATAGGTTTCCTACGCTGAATATCTGGCGACCGGCGTTCTGTGATTGGTTTCTTGACTCTGTCACATGCAAATTTATTGCGTGCGCCCAGATCGTGTTTTATTGGCCGGTTTTCAGAACTCTTTTTTGTGTTTGCAGAACACGTCCTTTTTTAGACATATCGGTACCGTTTCAACGCTATTTAGGGTTTTCGCATGTGCTGAACATTTTGCGATGGTAAAAAGTAGACGTTGCCATTCGAAAATTTCGAGTTTCTGTCACTATAACTGTAACCGCGGGGGCCACTGTGTTGCCACTCACAGAATCTCGAGCGCATATCTCAAAAAAACTATATTTGAAATATCATCTTGATCGGTTAAATAGAATGGACGCTAGAAGTGCAGAAGTTGGCAAAGTTTTTTTATAATCACCCTGTATATATATATATATATATATATATATATAACAATTTATCAATTTTTAATTTTTTTTGACAAAACTGGTTTTCTATAAAAATACCTTCTGGTACTTTTTGTTACACATTTTCTAATAAAGTATTATATATAACTTTTATTATTTATTATATACATGTATAAGGTCGTTTGTCATACAGAGCAGGTTGCAATAAGTAAAGAATATATACCTACACACACATGTATACGGTAGAAATAAACATTTTTACTTTTAATTTCGGTCACATATTCAGGAAAAAAAGATGTATTCTACTAATAAAATATAACTATCCTAGTAACTAGTATATTTATTATAAGAATTAAGAATAAGTTTAATAATAAAATAATAGTAATAATATAAGTAAAATAATAGTAAAGCAATAAAAAATCATTTTTGTAAAAATGTATATATCTGTATTTACTTAAGAATCAAAGTTTTTATTAAATTTCCGTCTAATGTAATTTCCAGAAATCGTGGATTTATCAGATACATTATTGAGTTATTAAATCTTACCAACTGTTCTCGATATTCTCTACATTAACTAGTATTATTTTTGTCAAGAATCTTAATAAAAATTAGATTCTTAAACCCTCTTATGAGATAGTTAAACTTCGAAATCAGACTTTTTCAATTTTGTCCTTTTTGTGTTATTTTCGACGGATTCAGAAACTTTGTTATTAAGGTATTAAGCTTTTCGTATTTTTTGTTTATTTAGTATGTTTATATTAAATTTCTCATAAGAGTTTATTTTTAATCATTAAGTTTACTTTAGATGTTCTTATGTATTTAATATTAAATAAGTAAGAAAACAAAAAATGCTTGTATTTTCTTTTCTTGTTTTTACCTAAATGATACATTCGATATAAATTTTGTTCCCGTTAGATATTCATATAATTTCTTTTCCTTACTATAACATAACATAAAAAACTTTTTATTAAGCATTTGCTGTGATTCTTTCTACCCAGAAACTAATATTTTTATCACCTATTAATTCTTTTTAATCAGTTCTTAATTATTTAAATAGAGTTTTTATGTTAATTTAATTTAGTTTCCTATGGTTGATATCAATAAATTTATGTTTGCTGTAAGATATTTTATTTTTATACTTCCGTTCTCTCTAAGCAGGTTTCTCACATTTGGCTTACTCCTTATATTTTTTCTTTTATTTTTATAATTTTATTCCACGTATTTTATATAGGTGTTCTCTTTCTTTCCCCCAGAATTATCATTTTCTTTGGCAGATTTCGTGAGAAGAAGATTATTTGTGTTTTGTTTTATGTTTTGGATTTATATCAAAAGAAATTTCAAAAGATATTTTTATGATTTATTTCAAAAGGTATTATTTCTCATTCTCTATTATCCTGATAAGAAAGTAAAAATTTTTGGTCATTTCCATTTTCATGAATTTTCTATTTTTTCTTGTTCTAGTTTTTTTTAAATATTAAAAAAAATAATTTTCACTTTTCAATAACATTAATTATTTTTTTTATGGTTTAATAATTCTTACCTTTTTATTTTTCATTTTTAGTACTATAAATTTATTTATTTATTTAATAAATTTTTCATTTTAATCTTTTAGAAAATTAATTTTTAATTTTGATTTTAAAATTTTTTGTTCAATTATATATGTTTTATGAGTACGCGTGTAAAATTTTAAAACTAATTTAATGATAAATATCTTTATATTAAATATAGCAATTAGTAACACATCGGTTATAAATAGAGATAAATAAGTATATTGCACATAAAGAGCTATGAATCAGTGTTATTAATCAGTAATGATATCCAAAATATTTCATGGCGTTTTCCAGAATAACTGTAAATTACACACAATTTCAGAAAACAGTTGCCAAAATCATTTACCTGATTTAGAGCTGTGTAAGCTATTTACTTAGACAAAATCTCAAATAACCAATGGTTTGATGTAAAATTTATTTTATGGTTTTAATCTAGACACTATTTTTTATATTAATTTATAATCACTCTTAAATGCAACAAGCCCATTAAAGCAAAGGTTTCCGAAAATTTCATTACCACGACTCGCGATGAAAGTATTTGAGCGACCCATTTAATAGTATTGTAGTTCTATTACAATACTATTACATTGATGTCATTGTTTTTCATGTGCTTTATATATGCAAATGAATTGTTGTAAACTCTGAATTCACTAGTGTACATTTAAGTGTATTTTTTATTCTTAAGTTATTTTCTTATTTAATTTTTGGCATTTCTCATAAATTATTTAACACGAGAGTATATTAAAATGTACGCTTGTTATTTTTTAATGGATTTTTACTGAAGATTTCAGCTTTGCGTGCTGTATTGTGTCTCGCACTTTTGTCATCAGAAATGATGTTTGTATTTGTTGCCTTTGTCATTTCTAAAATTCACATAAACATTCGTTACAGTTATTTGTCTACCGATTTATTGATGTACTCGATGTATGTACCAATTTGTTTATGCATGTGTCCATTTACTTAATTTAATTTATTATAATTATTATACATAAAAAATCAATTTTTATAAACACTTATCAATATTATATATAAAAAAGTGACTGCTTATAAAACAGATAGCGTAGTAGTTATTAAGCTTTTAACTATAGGATATCCTTTCAAAAAATTTTGATCTAATAAGCACCGAGATTACTTAGGGATTTTGATAGGCAAAGGAATTCGTGCATTCTAAATAATAATGAAACTACTTTACATAACTATGATTTTATTTTAAGGGAAAGTCCAAATGTATGTATGTATGTATCTGTCTATCTATCTATGCGTATATATATAAACTGATTAGAAATAAATTTTATAACAAAAAGGTTAAAAATTATTGGTTCCACTGAAGTATAGATACTACATTATTAAATTCTAATTTTTCAAAATAGTTCGCATTTTGCTTCCGTAAATTGTGAATTAATTTGCTTAAGAACCAGAAAGTTTTAAATTGATGAATTCTTCCCATTTTTTGTAATTATTTCTTGTAATTGCGCATAAGTATTATTTTATATTCTTTCAGTATTAATGTATTTAGGAAACTATAATTGTCAAACACCCACAAATTTTACACCTATCTTTTAATTAAGTATATTTTTATTTAAATATTTAATGTATTTTAAGTATAGAGTTTCTAATTACATTATTTTATTTGAAATTTGTCATTCAACCTGGAAACTTGCTTATAAAATGTATAATAAGTCTCTCTATTCAAAAAGGAAGTTATTTCATAATATGCTCATAAAATATTTATAATTATTTAACTTATATAATTGCTATGAAACGATTAAATACGAAAGTATAAAAAACATATTTTAAAACATGTATTGATGAGAAGAGTTTTGCTTAACTGAGTTCACTGATTAAAAATTGAACTGTTTAGCGTCGAAAGCATATGATGATTAATTGTAATCACGCGAACATTTGTAAGCTTTATCTTGTCAGTGTATGTGGCAATCTTGAATTCCCTGGAGTAATCGATCCCTGCTTGAATCGGTTGCCTTAGAGATTCTTCATAACAAAACACCGAGATCTGGAAGTCCAAGAGGGACCGATGGAATTCTTGTCATATCAGAAACAATGCCTGAAGAGGAAAATGTTAGAGTTGCTGTTCGGGTTCGCCCATTCATATCCTTATTAATAATATCAATATTTTATTTCACTTTCAGCATAACTATCTCTAGTTCAGATTTGACATCTAATTGTTTTGGTGATGTAGATTTAAAACTTTTTGCTTGCATCTTTTTTTCAGTCTGAAATAAATTTTTTTATTATATTATAAAAATAATATATTTAAGTCATATTTTTAATTTTATTAATACAAAAACTGAAGAGAGAGCTTGTGTAAAATATTGAAATTATTATTAGTATTCTTATTCTAAAATTGCTTTATTTTTTGAGAATGGTCATTACTTCTATTTGTGCATGCATATTATAAAAATATTAAAAAGAAAATATCTTGGTAAAAATAAATACTTACATAATATGAAAATCAAACAAACTTTCTTTTATGAATATAAGTTTTTGTAACATAATTTTTATGATTGTTTTAAAAATTTTAATAAATATATTTTCAAATTATTTAAAATAAATAGTCCTATAGAGATTATATATGAAACTTTTATATTTAACTGTATCAATGGTAGCATAATGGTAATGTTCTGGCACTTAATAATATTCATAATTAATGACAATATAAAATTGATTAAATTTAATAAAATTTACCATTTTTTGAAAAATTGATTAGGCATGAAAATAACATTTTAATACTAACTGTTCACCAATATAAAACATCTAATTAAATACTGATATAATATTATATACTTTTCCGGATATTATATTAGTAATTGCACTCATTTTTCAGTTTATAATGAGTTGTTATATTATGAGAGAGTTTTGTTTCCTATTCGTATTTCTCTATAAATGATCTTCATCAAGTTCTAGTGCTGTTTATTTTTGCTATGCCTTTTTTTTATCATTTTGTAGATAATTGAAAAGGTTTCGTATATTATCTCATTATGTTTAATGTTAAAATTTTGTTTGTAAACATGTGGTTTAATATGCGATATTTTATTTACTTCCAATCATTTCGTAGTATTTTTACATATGAAATATTGCTAAATGAAAAATTTGTGTATAATATATATAATAAGAAGTTATTTTGTTATATTAGTACCACAGGTTATGAGAGATTTGTTTGTTTATGAAATATAGTTCTAATAAGATATTTTTCTGCTGTAAATTTAATTTCATTTTTTTCTAGTAGGTACTGAAAAATAATAAGTTAAAACTTATGTTTGGATAGGAATAATTATATTAAGGAACTTCAGCCTCATTCAAAATCTGCAGCTTTTATTATCCATTTCCTTTTGAAGACTTAGATCAAATTCCTCACAGAGTTACTCTAACAGCATAAATATGAGTTATCTAGTTATAAAATATTTGTTTTTTATAGAAAATAAAAATATAATTAAATTGAAAAAATTACATTTTTTGAGTATTGACTTTATATTCAATTTTATTAAGTAAAATTATGATACTTAAATTATTTATAATTTACTAAATAAATATAGATGAGTAAGAAAATTTGAAAGTCATGTGAAAAAAAGGGAAACATTAGAAATATAATTTTAGTTATTAGATATTCGATTTTTAACACAATGCTTATTGAATTTATATTTGGCCATGATATTTACAGTATTCTTGTACTATGATAAACGAAATATTTAATGATATTTTGATATAGGAAGTGAATTATCTTATGCATGTAGTTATATATTATTTCACTTTAAATTTTTAATCTTAATCATTTCCCATATATCATGAATTATTCTTATTTAATAAATTACACAACAATTAAGTTAAATTTTTACATTCTTAAAGATGATTTAATGAAATATGGTTGCATTCATTTCCAGAAAAAATACAATGTTTGTCTTCATTCAGCATCAAATAGCGTGCAGATTTCCTTAAGTATTAGTGTCACGAAAGATAGCAACACGTGTTTGACACGCACAGATAACAGAAGCGTAGGTTAAAGAGCAAATGCTACTGTGACAGATTTCTTTTATAAAGGTATCTCACGCTATTCAACGGCATCCATTGAATAAACTCAATTTTATTGGTAATGTCAGAAAAAAATTGTTTGTAGTGAATCGTTTGCAAAACTTTATTACATTTTTTATTTATAGTTAAAGAATTAATGTATTTTCCGTGAATTTATTTCCTTAAAAATATTATTATGTTTGATTTTTATAAAGTAAAAGTAGGATTTATGTTATGTGTGATCAATTAATCAAATTAGCATCATAAACCACCAGTTGGATTTACTTTTGTTTATTTCATCAGATATTGTAAAATAAATATGAAAAATGTAGATAGTGCATTCAGCAAACCCTATTTAGGGGGGGGGATTATTTATTAACAAAACTCGCACACGCACATAGAGAGAGATTTTATTCTATATATATAATTGGTATTTGATACTTTTTTCAATGACAATTTTTTGTGCTTATTCTAAGTAATCAGGGCAAATATAACCAGTGACTTTAAAACTCGACAAGAAGCTCTTAAATAATAATTAGAGCAAGTGTATCAAATTATACATTATTGATTCTTGAATTTTTGTATGTGTTTTATTTGTCTCAAAACATTTGAGTGCTATGAATGTTTTCATAAATAAAAGTAAGTTATCTAAAAAAATTCAAGTAAACTAATTGACGGGTTTTCAGCTTATTGTAAAAATTAAAATAATTTAGTCACATACACTTTCATGTTTTTAAAATTTTTTATTTAGCTATTAAACGTTTTAAGGAAAATATAGATATTTTCTAGTCTTATGTAATTCAAGTTTGAGTTTTAAAGTTTTCGTAAAAACTATAGATTTTTCTTATTACTATAATGACCCATTTTAAAGTTGCACAACTTTTGAAAGTTCTATTTAAGCTCAGAAAGCAATATTCCTATGAGGTATTGTTTCTAGTTTTTTATTAAAGATTAAATGAAGAGAAAATTCTGGAATGTCAATCCCCTTTTTTGTTAAAAGTTGGTTTTTGAATTATTGTAATAATGTGATCGAGGCAAGTAGGCGTATTAGCCGGGATTTCAGTGCAGAGTGAAAATTAAAAAAGTCCCTTTCTCACAAAATTGACTTTAGAAATTAACTATGATTTTAAATCAGAAATAATTATTTCAATATCAAAATAAAGTTTCTCGTTGAAAGTTATTTACTAAACTTTATGAATTCAAAAAGTTGGTATTGGACAATTTCAAAAATCAGCAAAAGTGTTATATAAAATAAAGATCATGACCAAATTTCTCCTGATATCGAAGATATCTCTTTAAAAAAATTTAGGGTACACACCTGAAAACATAAATCGCTTACTTCTTTGGCAATTATCAAAAGAAGAAATTCCGAATAATTAATTTTTTCCAAAATAAAGGAATTTATTGTTTATCTTTAGGCGATAATTTTTTCACCGTGAAGCAAATTTTACTAAGAGCTTCAATTTAAAGTAGATTGTTAAGAAGGGGATAATTATTTAATATGGAAACCACAGTATAGGTGCTCGAGATGGGATTCGAACCGATGAATTGGTTGAGAAGACCAATAATTACTAGGCTCTTAGATTAGCAGAAACCAGAATGATTTCAAAAACTAATTATACGTGAATATTATATTACCTTGAGTGCAGCTATTCCACTTAAGAATTTTTATATTTATAATTACTCAATAATTCTAGTAAATCAATAACCGAAATCATCTTCTTGAATTAAATTGTAGAATTATTAAATTAATTTCGTAATTTAATTTGATAAGCACATTTTTCATGATTAAAAATTTTCTCTGCTAAAGACTGACGTACTATTTAGTAACCATGTGCTATGCACAAAAGTTGTCCCTATATTTATTTATTACAACTTATTCAACGTATAATTAAATGAATAAAATGGTAAATAAATTTCAGTGAATTAGCTATAGAAATTATATATTTGATTTAAGTATTAGGAAAGGGAATTATTTTAAAAACAAATAAGACATTAAATGTGTTAAGTTTTTCAACGAGAAACTGATGATTAATATCTGAAATGTACAATTTTTAAGTAAGAAACATTGCTTTACTTTAAAAGAATCTTAATTTTTGATAAAGATTTTAGAAGCTAAAAATAAATAAATTCATTAATAATAATATGAGCATAATTTGCATATTTCAAGCTATTTTCTGTAGTCACTCTAAATTCCATGTTTCAGTGAATATTTTAAAGTATTACTTGTTTAATTCCAGGTGTGTGTGGTGTGTTCAGTGATGTTAAAAACTATTCACTTAAAAACTGACACAAACTGAAATCACCAACATCTCAATGCAACTACATCATATAATGCCATTAGAATTTTGGAAAGAGGCATTAGAATTTGAGACTATGTCATTATTTTTAGAATTTATGTCATAAGATTTAGATATCAGACTATATTATTAGAATTTAAAAGTGAATAATTTTCTTTTAAAGCATTTTTATCAGAAATTTCAATTTTAATCTATATTAATGCTAAATTTTGCTCATATTTTTGCCCCCAGAATTGATATTTATATTTGATCATCCTCAAAACAAGTAAACATTCATTACACGTATTTTGTGCTGTTACCAGTTTATTAATGGGATGTTTCTTGAATTTTTTAATTAATTAAAAATTATTATTTCCTTTATAAGTAAAAGGAAAGAAATATTTTTGAAGTTTCAATAGGAAGTGATGCATGAGTTTGTAGTTATTAAGGTGTAAAACTGCAACTCTAGTTTTTTTTTTTTTTAATTTAAGGAACCTAATATTTGTAACTCTTAGTTCCTGAAAATTTCTGGTAAACGTTGATATAAATAAGATACTTGTATTTAAAAGAGCAACACAATCATAATAATTGTAATTCTCATCTAAAGCTTATACGTATCTTATTAAAAATGAATTTTATAACATTAATGTTGCAAAATACTGAGTTAAAAAAAAGAAATACTACATTAAAATTTATTCATATTTATTAGTATCTTATCACATACTTTTTTCTGTTATGAAGCCTAAATCCTCATTCTTTCTGTATAGAAGAGTCGAACCATTCTGTTTTCTTTGATATTGAACGATTAGTATTTTTATGTGCAATATTTAAATGATGTACACATTAGTATCTTAATAATTGCAAGGGTTCAGGTATGGATTTGAGTCACCGATTCAGGCTTATGTTAGTGCAGAAATACCATCAAATATTAAGATATATTCATAGATTTCGGTTTTATTAAATAATATGGAGGAAATTGACAAGAATAAATATTTATAGTATTTAAAACACATTATTAAGACAACTATTTCTTTGATTATAAATTATTTAGCATTATTATAACCGTTCAATCTCAATATAGTGCTAATACTTCTGGTTTCTAATTTCTGACAATAGTAATTCAAGTTTTCTGAGTTCAGATACTGATTTTGGAATATTTTTCAACTCGGAAATTTTTTTACATTATTCTTAAATATTAGCATCTGATACATTAAGTAATCAGGAAAATATTATGGTATTCATTTTTATATGCTAATATATAAATTTAGAAATACTGAACAACTACACTTGTAAAATTAATCGACATAATTGGATTAAGCAATAAGAACGACATTTTTGAATTTCGAATTTTTTAGGTACTATAAAATTTATGAAAATATTCAATACTTATATTACGTTATCTCATAATCTTGAATATTGCTAAAGATTTTCTACCACCCATTGCTTTTTAAAAGCGTTGTAGCTATCTCTGATAAAATAATTACAAATTTAGAATAACTCTAAGATTATCAGTAATATTAATTTGGATTAAATTAGAATCAAGACTCATTAGAATTGTTAAGATTAATATCAGTGTGTATCATAAAGTAAAAGATAATTACATTGCATTTTTTCTATTTCTATCAGAAAATATATCACTTATTGATTAAGCTTTAATGTTGATTTGTATAGGTGATTAATTTAAGTTTTGATTTAAGAGTTAATTTTGCATATCAATGTTTTTTTTCTTTTTTAAACATTGCACATCTGTTTTTCCTGAATGTGATGAGATTGTCGATAACAATTTGAACACATATTCAACTATATAATAAATTCAACCTCTGAGGCATAGAAATTAAAAAATATACACATACTTCTATTATGTATTTGTATAAATTATTCTATATAAAAATATAGAATAATTTATACAAATAAATAATAGACATGATATATCTAACTTTAATCAGTAAAACATACTGTTTATATTTTATTGGTTGTAATGTAACATGTTTTAGACATATTCTCTGAAACTGTATGCAATTACGTAAAATAATCTAAATTTCAAAAAAGCAAAATCTTTATTTCCTATCTTTTGGGGCTATACGGTATGCAAATATTTAACGTCTGTTCATGTTGTTTCCATTTTAGCCTCTACAGCATTTTTTTAGTTTTACTAAAATACCATTTTTTTAAAAAAAGACTATTTCACACAAATTACTTTCAACTAGATTGAACACGTTGACCATCAAAATCCTTGTATAATGAAGTTTAGCTATTATACGTACATGCTTTTACTCTCAATAATCATTAAATAATGTTCTTTTAGTAATTTATCTTGTAGTGAAAACAATCACACAATTGGCCTACCCATCATGATGTCACCCTGGTGAAATTTACTGTTAACTATTTGTCCCTCTTCGGCTCCTGGGTATTAAAAAAATTCGTGCATTAAAAGGGAATTATGTCGTCTGTTATTTTTAAAAAAAACCTAAAAATTAGACACCGATCGTTGTTTGCAGTATTTGCACGCAAAATCTCGATTTTCAGCACTTTCATTTTTTTTTTGTCGAAAAATATCACGAATGCTATTTTGAATATTAAATTTCATTCCTTAGATTTTAATTATGCTTTAAACTGTCATTTTCGATTTATTATTATTGGTATTATCATTTTACTGTTTCAGAAAACCACATTATTTAAATTTTTTAAGAGATAGAACTAATGAGAGAGAGAGAGAGAAAGATTGAAAGAGAGGCAGATGTGCATACCTAAAATGTCTTTTAATTACACACTGATTTTATGAGAATAAATAAAAATATTTTATCATGAAGTAATATATATTTAAATAGTTTTGTGAAATATGCTTCAATGTACTACATTAACAAGTATATTTCATGGATTTTAATTATTTGGGAAATTTTACTCTTGTAAGAACAGTAAATTGTATTTGTAACAAATATGAATAGTTACACATCAATAAACACATTCGCACTGATAAATTCTAAAACTACGAGAAATTTAAAAAAATTCTCTCTTTATCGTAATAGGTTCTCAAGTTCCTTATATCTTTTGAATCTCTGATCTTCTGTAATTCTTATGTCAAAAATATGTAAGAAAGCTAGTGACAAATTTTGTATTATATTTAAAACTTTTGAATTAAAAAAACTAAGAAAATTATAAGCCATAGAATGCATAAAATATACATTACAGAGACATATAAATAAAAACGAAATTGCAAATTAAAATGAAAATACCATTGCTTGTTCTTTATTTGATTTGACTTTTGCTTAAAAATTCCTAATAATATTACGCATGGGACCTTCAGTGTGTATTGAATTTTATCAATTTGGATTGTGTATATTATACAGAAAAATTAAATGTATTTTAAAGGTTAAATCTACTTTAAGGAATATAGTTCAAGATATTTTGATTATAATATTATAAAAATTAATTTGACGCAATATTTTTAATGTTTTACTTTTATTAAGTTTATGATTATATATTTCAAGCAATATATCCAATATTTTGAAGTTATATTAATCTGATTTGGTATTTTTTTCGAAATAAATATGTCATATGCCTTTCTATCTCTGCACAATAAAACAGTCTTTAACATTATTAAAATCAAAGAGAGAAACAAAGAAATGCCAAATCTATTGTTCAAATGTCAGGAAACACTACATTCCTGACAAATCCAGATGATCCTAGCGACCCTGTCAAAAAATTCACATTTGATCACAGCTATTGGTCACACGATGGTTTTAAAGAGCTGCCAAATGGATACTGCACTCCAGATCCTACACAACCCAACGGAAGCAAGTATTGTGATCAGGTAAATATTTCTGCTTCATAAAATTGCCAAAATATAAAAAATCCCCACTTATTTGTGGGATGTTTTTCTAAACCTAATGAAATAGCAAAAGTCATGAGATCACAATGCCAGCAAATGACCACATAGCAATACTCAAGAGATATCTAAAAAGCTAATGCATTGTCAGAACCTTTATTTGCATTGAAGGGACATATAGGAAAATTTTCTGATATGATTGTTATTTTGAAGAACTATCTATCATGAAAGTTATTTGGAACTTGACACAAAGGATATTCCATGCAGAAATTGCTGGAAAATTTACAGTTCTTCTATCAATAGTGTCAAAAGCGTGTTGAGAATACATAATTCCAAGCACTGTCTTCTAGAATGGATTGTGCACTTATAGCATTTGTCTAATTTGCTACTCTAGATTGACAAACGACAAATCTTTTAAAATAATTGTTGCTGGTTTTTTAGTTATTAATTGAATCAATGCTATGATGCATGGAAAGCTCAGTAAAATTTAATCAAATATGACAGCAAAAAACTGATTCGTGTACCTTTATTACACGTTATCAGTTACTAAGGTTTAGAAGTCAGCGAACATAATAATGAACCCAAATGATAAGCAAATTTTTTTTTCAGTTATGTATTGATAAGTATATACACATAATTTTAGTTAATATTTTAAAGTTGAGGTTTAGTTTGAGTGTTGGGATAATACATGAAACCTTGGACGTAAGTTTTGAAAGCCTTTTAGTGCAAGCTGATGGAAATTCCATACGGTATCGACTGTTTTAACAGGGCTTGTACTGATCTCATGAGTCACTGATCGGAAATATTTATGTTCAATAACTTGCAAATCATTTGAAGGTATATAAGTATTTTATGTATCTAAGGGAATGAAAGAATTTTTCTAGAAAACGAGGAGTATTTTCGATAAAGCCAAAACATTTATGACTGGTTTGTAAATATGGACAGTTAAGGTGAATAACTTAGTCTCTTAGATAGTTAGGTTTAACACCCTTTGAACTAATATGAATCGTGATCGAAAAGACAAATGATTAACAAAAAAATTTACATATCAGCACTTTAGCTATTATTAATGACGGATGTAAAAGTAGTATAGCTGAATATTTCTTATGGGTATTTATTAATACCAACTGTGTGTGTGACAGAATCAATATGATATCAAGAAACTGATTTTCGTTTGCCAAACGAATGGGAGTGTCATAATATTTGATTAAATATACCATGAATTTTGCAATTTCTGTGGTTGACTAGATAATGTTTTCATTATTTTTAAAATTTTTATCTATAAATTTCATCTATGGTTATTATAAAATTATTTCATTTTTAAAATTTTGGTTAAAATTAGTTTTTGATACATAGCATAAAACTTGATTGATTAATACATTTAATTATTAATTTTGAGATTATAAATCATAATAATTTTAGTATTATAAGTTTCATCCTTAAATAAGGAATTTTAAACATTTCAATGTTTATAAGTTGATAAAAAATACAAAAAAAGTTATTCTAATGTATATATATATATATATATATATATATATATATATATATATATATATATATATATATATATATATATATATATATATATATATATATATATATATATATATATATATATATATATATATATATATATATATATATATATATATATATATATATATATATATATAATTTTTGTAGATGAATGGGAAAGTATCCTAAAAACTATGAAAATCTTATTCAATGAAATTACTGACTAAAAGGGAAAGAAAACTAAAATAAAATATAAATCCATAAAATGCAAGATATTGTATATATTATATATATGTGAAGTAATTATTTTTTGTGTGTTCGACATTTTTCTTGTTTTCTAAACTTAAATTATATTGAATTGGACTTAAATTGACAAAAGTATATTTTTATGTGCTATAGTGTGTTTATGTAATTATTTAAAATTAACAATGAAACATACAAAAAGATAAAAATCAAACACATTTTATCTGTATGTTGTTGAATATATTCTTTGTGTTCATTTTTAACATTTGGGAAAGGTGGTTAGTGAATGTTACGTTAATATTTTGAAACTTCAGAATGTGATAAGTGAATTTGCAGAACACTTGTCAGTGCATAAATTTAGAATCACTATCAGTGTCTTTTAATCGTATATGAATGTAATTTTATGATTTCATTTCCTAGAATACAAGAGATGTAGGACAATACAACACGCTCTTATCATACATTAAGTATTTACTAGGATTAATGTTGATTTCCTCACGATTGATATAATTATGCTAAGTAGCAGAATATGGAACCTGATATTTACTATATACGTAAATATCTCAGATTCACAAGCAATTAATAACTAATCCGTTAACTTTGTTAGACTTTTAAATATTGATAAGAGTGATTCTTTCATTAAACACAAAGTCAAATATCATACTTCATTTGAACAAAAAAAGCAATAAATGTACAAGATTTATAAGTGATTTAAAATAATTTCCTTATTTCATTGAAGTTATTAAATGTGTGGCTTACACAAAATATTTAAAACATTTGTAAAATTATTTTTTGAAAAATTGTTTGAATTTGTTTCAAATTAAAACGAATTTTTATCCTAAAAAAACATCTCTATTTTATTAAGCAGTATTTTTCCTGCCGATTATTTAAAATAGCCTGCATTTTATTTTATTTTAAACTGTTTGATTACATTTTTTTCAATTTAAAAGAAAATAGATTTATTTTTCTAGGAAAAAGTATATCGTGATCTTGGCCGTGGCGTTCTTAGAAATGCTTGGGACGGATATAATACTGCACTTATTGCTTACGGTCAAACTGGATCTGGAAAATCATGGTCAATTATTGGTTATGGAGCTAACAAAGGTAATGTTTAATGTAGCTGAAACTTACAGACTGGAATGTGAATAATTTGCCAAATTCAAATTTTTGAAAAATGATGCATATTTTGTCTTTTACTGTTTTACATTTTGCCATTGAAACTGATATTTTTTATCAATAACAAAATTATCTTATTACGCAGTTATGAGTTCAAAATTTCATTGAAATTAATAACTATACCCTGTTTATTTTATACGGAGCTAAAAAGAAACATTTCGTCAACAATCCCTGGGAAAATTATGAATTTATTTCTCCAATTTGTGTGTGTGGAAATTACATGTGGAAGTAAATTGCAATTTGGTTCTGGTCCTGAAATCTGATTCTTTATTTTCAAGCATTTTGAAAGCATATATATATATATATATATATATATATATATATATATATATATATATATATATATATATATATATATATATATATATATATATATATATATATATATATATATATATATGTATATATATATATATATATATATATATATATATATATATATATATATATATATATATACTTAATTTTTGATCTGTAAATTCATTTCGTATTACAATAAGCAATAATACATTTCAACGCATTTCATCACGATAAGGAATTCCTTGATTTTACAAGATATTTATTTACATACAATTGTTTAGAAGTCGGAGACATTTCCTAGTCTCTAGTGAGTTTCTTTTCAAGACAAATTTATTTTAAAATTCTGCAAAAGAATTATAGATTAAAAAATTGAAAAAAATGTTTTGGTAATGGATAATAGACGATGATTTTGGGTAGAAATTGGTCCTTAGGGATTAAAACCTACAATTCTATTCATATAATTTGTTGTTTTCCTTGCACATTTTCCACCTTATTTTTTTTTCGTGATCAATCAAACATTTCCGATTATTCTACGTTTCAATAAGAACTGTTTCCTAAATGTCACATGGAAAGATTATAATTAATATTTATTAATTGCCAATAAATGAATGCAAGCCATGTCTTAAAAGCGTTTATAGTTGGTTTATTTTCAACTTAGTAACAGTACGATTCATATATTCTAGAATCTGAAATTTAATTGCAAGTGAATAATTAAATTGTAATTTTTCAAATCAAAATTCTTATTAAAATCAAATATTTGATTACGTGTTTTTAAATGTATTTAAAACATCTTTTGCAAAAAAAAAAAAAAAAAAAGATTTTAAGTTTTTATATTTTGAAGAAGTTTATCTATAAGTGGCTTTTTTTTTTTTAAAAAAATATAATTTTTACTACTACGTGATTATCAAATGCAAACAATATCTTTTAATTCGTACAAGTTTCATTATTCGAAATTTTTTAACTGGTTTACTAAGATCTTTAATATATTTAAAGTACCATATTTGGTTATATTTTTAAATGAAAATTTAAAGGTAGAATATATGCATGCAAAATATAACATTAGAATTTCATAGTATTTAGAATGATACTGATTATAATGATACTGATTATAACTGATTATAATAATAATTAAAACCGTTTTATATAAAAATGAATAACACTGAATTAATTACCTTTATTTTCAGGGATTGTTCCAAAATTTTGTGAAGAAATGTTCAGAAGTATCGAAGACAAAAGAAGATCTGGTGACCATACTGAATTTGAAGTTGGTGTTTTACTTTATCTTATTTATAGTCATATATACATATATGTGGTTATTAAATAATGGAAACATACACATACATTTTAGATTTATAAGGAGTCCTTTACAAAAACATCACATCAGACAACACTTGGAGTATTATACATCTTGTATTTTCTTGTGAAATGAATCATATAGTGCTGCATAGCACTTCAAATAATATAATATAACATATATATATATACACACATATATATATATATATATATATATATATATATATATATATATATATATATATATATATATATATATATATATATATATATATACATATATACATACAGACCATAATGGTTTCATTATATTGCCGTCGGGGGTTATATGGAGCAAAGTAGATGTTTCATGTCTTTCTTTCTCTCTCTTTTATCCTCGTGTTCATCAAACCTTCATTGAACAAGTCTCACTGTATGAATAGGAGCAATATGATCCTAAATGTGAAAGTCGTTTTACCATATAAATTTCTTTCATTTGTTCCTCGACAAGGTTTTATGATTATGGTAGTCCTGTAAACCATGTTTATTATTAACATCTTGTGATAAATTATTTTGGAAATATTGTTCTGTCGTGTAAATGTTCTACTTATGAAGGTGCTTCTATAATTTAATTTGTTTGAAAACGTGAGATTTTGAAATTTTATCCTTTTGGCCAAATTTAAGATACATAAAACGTTACTAAAGCTGCCTTATACTGCAATGATGTATCCTTTTATACTAAACAAAACAAGTAATTAGGATTATATTTTAATGCTTATAAAGTACATTTTTAAATATCATTTTATTTTGATAAATAAATGTATATGTAACTCAGTTGAGGCATCAAATAATTTACAAGGAAATATATTATTTGTATGAGCCAAAATATAAAATTTTAAATTTTCACTTGATGCAATGTTTTATCAGTGAAATCTTAAAGTTAGTTGTTTGAGCCAACGAAGATCAAATTATTTTAGACAATTCTTCACGCTTTGGATGAAACTTTTTTAGCATAAAGTAATATTTAAAATTAAAATTGATTGACTCACTTTGAAATTAATCATTACATTGGATTAAAAATAAAAACATTTATAGAGCTATCTCAGAGAAAGACAGTTATTTTACACATTTATTTTCATAAGCTCATTATTTAAGGAAAAAAAAACCCACACTTATTACTTAGAACAAGTTTTGTTAAATTATCTGATTTAATGAAATATTTACGTAAATAAAAATATAGACTAAATCAAAAAAAGATTTGGAAATACGATTTAGTTTTAAAACCCTCATTTATAAATTGTACTTGATATTTTTAAGCTTTCATAAGGGTTATTCTACTGAACTATAAACAATTGTCTTAAGTAACTCAAAGCTTGCTTAAAGTTTTTAAATTTTCTGTATATTCTTAATAGAAATTTGCCTTTTTTAAAAACATTCTTTAGTATGTTTCTAACATAAAATGTTAATCCTTTTATTTATCGCTTAGATATGTTTTTTAAAGTTATCTATGATGAAGGCTTACAAAATTTAAGTTAGTTACCTAGTAAAACTCATAGATAACAAATTATTACTGTATAGGGTATAATAATAATTTGTTATAATTATTAGGGTAATTTTGAAATTTTACTTTCATTTCTAAAATTTTCTTATTATTTATAAGTAAAAATTAATATATATATATATATTAGAGTAAACACGTTATATTATTATTCTTTAATATATAAACTGATTGAAACTTATAAAAACTGAATGCGTTTTGATGCAACAAGGCCAATTTAGCTGTAAGCTAACAAATAATATTTTTCAGACTCTGGTTCAATAATTATATGAATAAATTTTACTTATGTAAGAGAGATCTTTAACTCCGCAACGTATTTGGCTCATTGTGTTTTATGATTCAAAGGGAAAAGCTATACATTTTTATTTAGCATTTGTTTATCATGATGAAAAAGTAACATGTAGCACTGTGTGATTTGGAATTCACATTTTTTAATGCATCGGAAGTGTTTTTTCTTTTACTTAAATATTTTGCTTGAAGCAATCATAGATTTTTCGGATTTATAGTTTTTCCTAAAAATTATATAAATTCTTTTGAGGAAATGTGGGTAGATGATTAATTTCTGTACATATTTTTATGACTACAGATCGTCTGATTATTTAATGAGTGTCTTAATAATTTACAACAGATTATGCGTATAATTTAAATTTTCCAAGGTCTTAATCAAACTAAAATAGAACTAACAATCTGATTAATTATTGTAAATAAATTGTTTTTTTTTCATATTTTACCGTTTTTGAAGACGGGAATTTAAGAATACTAATTACAAACATTAAATAAAGTGCGAAATTTTAAATTTCAAATATTTTTTTATTATGTTTTCCCTAAGTTTGAAAATTTAAAAACTTTATCTAAAAACATTTTTCCAATCGTTGGAAGAATATTCGGTTATTTGCTAAAAATATAGTTTACAATAATTTCAATTAAAATATTTTCAGTAAAATAACTTACTTTTTAAATTAAGTATTAAATAAAAAGCTCTAATAATATTAACTTACTTTTAATTTATTTTTGAGTGATGTGTTATACAGGAAGATGAATCACTGTCTCAAACCAACCTGTATGAAGGAACCGGGTATTATAGTACAACTTCCAGCAAAATATTTCCCCAAACAACTTCCAAATTGTCCCAAAAGTTCGCGAATATCGATCAATATTTAAAAAGTCGAAAGTCATTTGCACGCGTACTTGAAGGAGATGTATAAATTTATCGTATTCACTCTCTGACAATATTTTTAAGTAAAGTAAATTTTTATAAAAAAAAATCTTTTTAAGTATAGTTGTGTTTAATTCTAAATTTTCTTTGTTTTTTTTCCAATAACGTCGCTTGTAACTTACTGTAATAGTCGTTTTTCAATATTCGTTTTTTTTTATAAGTTTAAATTGATTGGAAATATTTATCAAATATTCTATATTTTTCATTTTCATTATTTGTATTATAAGTTTTTATTACTCAAGGAAAGCTTTCAGTTTTTCTAATTTCTGGAATGAAATTTGTTTCTGCAGTTTTATATAAGCAAATACAAAAATGTAGAAGATATAAATTGTACACATTGTTTTCGATTATGGCCTGTACACTAGAGCTTCGTTCCAGAAATTACAGTATTGCACATTTTGTGGGAATCGTTGATATCGATCGTATTTGAAAATTTCCAAGTTACAGGAAGTCACAATGCTTTTTCGCTTTATTAACCATCCGTAAATTGTGAGGATCCACCCTATTCGCAACGAAGCATAACTAATATATTTAAATCTTTTTGGCTCAATATGTGTTGTATATTAAATGAAGAGAAAATTAGAGAAGAGAAGCATTTTTTTTCCTTTTTCTTTTGAATATTTTATCTATACCAAACTTAATTTAACCTATTTTTAGAGGAGTTGTACTAAATTTAGAAATTCAATCACTAAGGATTAAGGAAATACACAGATAGTTTTGATTTATATTACGATAGGATTCAATGTAATTCCTTATATATTCCTTTCTTTGATATTTATGATATATTCCGAATCTTATGAAGTTATTTACAAAATCTGAAGAACTTTATAGCCATAAAATCTTTTCGAATATCAAATAACGATGCATTTTGCAACTATAATTATTTGGGTTTTGGGAGAGGGGAAAAAAAAAACTACATCAAACACTGAAATCAAGAAAACAAAAGTATATTTAAATTTTTAAGATGCATCGGTTAAAAAATATCTCAAATGAAGCTCTAAATTTCTTATAAGCACAGAATAACTCCTTTTGTTCAGTTACATATTTTATTTTGTATAATATTTTTAACAATCCCTGTACAAAAATGAAAAACATTGCTTCATAACATTTTACGAATATTTTTACATAAATGTTTTTTTGGAAATAATAAAATTTGCTGACATATTTTTGATTAAAAAATCTTAGAAAGAAACATATTTTCTAATTTATTTCTCCTAATATATTAATCGCAAAATGAATATTATTCAGTAAATTGTTAATCAATTTTAATTAAACATTAAATGATTAAAAGTTTATTTATTTAAATTATTACATGGAAATTTTTTTCCAGCTTTATTCGAATCACGCAACTTCTAGAGACGAAAAATAAAAATAATTAAAAATTTTAATATATTTGTTAAAAATAAAATTATTATTCTATAAAAATGTAAATTACATAACTATTAAAGAAGTATTTAATTGAAAAAATAAAATTTGAAGCTATTCTTTGAATAATATCATATAGTTCAAAAATTGATGAAAGGGTTATACATTCTTTTTCTAATAAATTCTTTAGTTGTTTTTTTAATAAAAAATAATTGAGAATATTGTCAGATGTTTAGGAAATAATGTAAATATTTTGTTAGAGATTTTTGTCAAATTTTCTTTGCGAAGCTGAATTCGAAAGAATATTCCTTGATTTCTCTATGATCACTTCCATAAATCTATCTGAAATTCGATAGTCATATATCATACAACGCATATTTAAAGAAATAATCTATCAAGCCTTCATTAAATGATTTAAAATATCCAAATAAAAGAATTAACTAGTAAAGAAATTAGCTGAAATTTAATTAATCACACAAGGAAGTATGTGATATATCCTGCGAATAATTTTACCTTTTATATAAATTTTTTAAATTTTTTTATTAATTTGTAATTTTAATGGAAGAATTTGTCTCAAGTAAAAGTAAAATATTTCGACTTAGGTTCGTTTCAGTATGCTTGAAATATATAATGAAATAGTTCGTGACTTGCTGAATCCTGGAGGGGACAGAAAGAGAGGACTTAAAGTCCGGGAGCATCCTAAAAAAGGATTTTATGGTAAATGATCTATTTTCTATTCATCTACAAACTAAAAAAAAGAAAATAACTATTGCAATTGCAATTATTAGAAGTTAAACATTGTAAAAGTAATTTTATTATGTAAAAAAAAAATAGTCAGCATATTTTTTATCAGTTTGTTCTGACATCATTTTCCTAAACTATGTAAACATATATAAAAGTAATTATATGATTATTATATTTATCCAAAAAAAGTCCATCTATTAAGTCTGATTTTTAAATGAGTAAATATGGAAAGTATTTTTTTATATTAAAATATAGCCTATTTTGGTGGTCTTTAGTAGATGTCAGTATATATATATATATATATATATATATATATATATATATATATATATATATATATATATATATATATATATATATATATATATATATATATATATATATATATATATATATATATATATATATATATATATATATATATATATATATATATATATATATATATATACATATATATATATATAATATATATATATGTATATATATATATATATATATATATATATATATATATATATATATATATATATATATATATATATATATATATATATATATATATATATATATATATATATATATATATATATATATATATATATATATATATATTCCTCTCTGTCCTTGACTGACCATTCACTGTCTATCTGTGTGAATGAACAGTGATTTCATTACTCTTCGACATAAATATTTATATAGAGTAAACAAGAAGGTTCTTGCCGTTGCCATTGAATGAAATCAGAATAATTATGCAAATTAGAGTATCGCGTAGAAGAGACAACGGTCAGTCGAGAGTAAGAATAACAATCGTTATAAAAGCAGATTCACCATTCCCTTTCATCAATTGTATCTCGTGCAGTAGAGAAGAGAAATAGACGTGTAGAAGGAACTCATTCAATGTTGTTTATTTTGCGACCTCAAAGTAGACTTATTAGCTGCAGCATCAAATTGCCGAATATATCAATCGCTTGGGTAAATGTAAGGCAAAGTATTGGTTTCACATGTTATGAGTAAATGTAAGGCAAAGTATTTGTTTCGCAAATTCAGGCCAGGAGATTTGTCTCTCTGGGGTCTGTTTGACTTGTCATCAATTGATTCACTATAAGCTGCTGCCAACACGCCAAACGGTCACTTCGGACCTCTCTCTCAATTGAAACTGTGCAACAGGCATTGCAGCAAAAGAAATCAGCACTGATTAATTGCAAGGGTGTACTGTTCTTGGCCGATAACACGAGGTCGCATGTCTCGTGGTGGCTAGATATACCATACAGCGACTTGGTTGAAAAACTTTGAGCCACACTTCCTACTCACCTGACCTTGCCCTATCAGATTATCCCCTCTTTCGTTCCCTGGACAATCCTCTTTGTGCAAAATCCTTCACCAATGAAGCAGACTTGCGCCAAGCTTTCACGGACTTCGTTGCGTCTAAAACCTTCAAGATTTACCGCAAGAGGATTGCACAACTGGAGACACGATGGCAGAAGTTGCCGGATGCCAATGGTAGTTACTTCGAAGACCAACAATCGGCCACATTTTATATAGGGCATGTTCTTTTGGGTCAATAAAATAGCAAAAACTTTCTTGTTTACCTTGTGTAATATTTGTTAATATAATACATCAATAGTAAGTAATGCATTATTCGATAAGCTTGAGTTTTTATAATTTTCTATAACAGGTAAGAGAAAGTTTTGTCATTGAAAATTGTAGGTGTTTAAAAATTATTTGAAATCTTTTCTAAAAAATTTTATAAATATAAATGAATCGATAACTTACTTCCACATGCTAACCCATTCTTTGAAAATTTATATTTCTATAATTTCCTATAATATATCGGAGAGAAGTTTTTCAATATTGATTATTTAGAAATTTAATAGCTTTTTGAAACATCTTGATATAGAAAATTCTTTAATTTAGTACACTGCCCGACATTGAAAATACAACACCAAGAAGGAGTGGCAAGAAAATCATGCAAATTTAAGGATCGACGCACGCAAATGATGTGAAATGTGCTGCTCTTCAGCTCACGTAGGATAAGATATAAGGTGGGGAACCGGCAGAATGGGAAATATTAGCGCCGTTATTGCTGCTTGGAAAATAATAGTTAAAAGTTTGTATTTGTTGCAAGGAACGCCTGTAATTGCAGAGAATGCCAGATTATCGTCTATAGAGTCAGTTACAACAGGCAGTTGAGTTTACGAGGGGCATTGGGATCGGACTGAGAAGGGCAGGCTGGTCCTTACGGCAAATCACAGCTGACAAACATCTGGATGCGACGCGTCCACATTGCACCAGCTATGTGCATATGGTTAGAAGATGGAACTGGGGAACGTTTGCGGGATGCCGGTGCAGCCAGAGTGACGTCAGCACGCATGGATCGATGCTTACCACGTGAGACTGTCACACAAAGCATGTATACTGAAATTCTGCTGCATGTACAAGACACCCTGGATGCTCACATATCGAGCAGAACCATTTGACCATCGATTGGTTGCTACTGAACTGTGCTCTTGCCTTCGTTAAGAAGATTCCATTGACCCCACAGAATAGACTCTAACGTCTGGAATGGTACTGGATTAGAGCAATGTGAATGACAGAATGGCACAGGATCGTTTTCTGAGATGAGTCACGCTTCTGTTTCTTCAGTGATAGTCACCGCGTACGAATTTGGTGTCAGCGTGGAGACAGATCCAATCCTGCAGCAATTGTGGAATGCCCCATCACGTAGCAACGTGGTATCATGGTTTTCGGAACCACTGCGCACGATTCTAGTTCACCTTTAGTTCATATTCACAGCACTATGACAGCCCAACCTTACGTGGGTAGTGTGCTGCAGCCGGTGACACTCTCCTACCTTCAAAGACACTCAATGTCATTTATTAGTAGGATTAAGCCCTACCGCACATTGCTCGCATCAGCCAACATGAGTCTGCAAGGTGCACAGCTGCTTCGCTGGTCACCGAGCTCGCCAGGTCTTTCACCAATAGAACACGTTTTGGATATGATTGGACGTCATTTGCAGACCCTTGCACAGTCTCCTTCAGAAGACGAACTTTGACAAATGGTTGACAGGAAATGGAGAACCATTCCTCAGGACGCCATCAGCACTCACATTGACTCTGTGCCTTCATCACTATGGAAGGCAATACACGAAGACGTATTGCTTCGTGTATCGCCGTCCACAGTGGTCTTACAGTCTACTGATATGATCTTTTTTCCCTGTATTATGCATATCATTTCGAAATACAGATCACTTATATTTATTTGCTGTTTGCCGAGTTACGTCACTTTGAGGCAACTCCTTCTTTGTGCTGCATTTTCAATGTTGAACAGAGTATTAAAAATCCATAATTGAATAAATTTTTATGTCTGCACTAAAGCTGAAGGATTGAAACTCGTTATGGTCACTAGCTACAAGGAAATAGAAAGGAAGCTTAATGAAGGTACGACGAATAGGAGTATTGCCTCTACAAATATGAATGCAACAAGCAGGTAAAGCATATAACTTTTTCTTATTATTTTCTCTTCTAAACTACTTAAAATTTAATTTATTTAATTTATTGTGAAGCATAATTTAAATATGTACTACTCACCCCTAGTTACTTAAAGAATTTCCGAATGAGTCCTGAATCAAAAATGATTTCACAATTGCTTATTGTTTATATTTTCACATTCATATATTGTAGTACAAATTCTACTCACATACATATTTCTAAGAACAAAATACGCATTAAATTGCCTAAAGTTTTGTAATAATTCCTCATCAAAATCTTAAAAACATACGATACAAACATTTTATGTGATGTCTTGGTCCCTGCAGTGGTAATTAGTAAAATTTTATTGGCGCATAAAAATGTAATGTTAATATATAACGATATTTGCACTCATAAAATAGCATTTTATTTTACGATTTTATTTATTTTTCTACGTATATTCATAAACTTTTTATATAAATCTTGAAGGAATAATATACAGAAAAATGTTGCTAGTCGATTTTTTTAGCATTTCATGTGCACACATTACTTACAATTTATGTGGTAATTTACAATTTTATAATAATTCTTCATTTGATTACTTTTTAATATTTTTTACACTTTTCAATTTTATGGAAGTTTAATAAAATACCACCAATTAATTACTCTTGTAATATGCTTACAGTAACCTAAATAAAATATCTGTGTGATTGAACTAATTTTGCAAGCTCATTTTTTATTGAGTCGCATGACACTATTTATTTTGAGATATGCTGATTCACATATCAACTTTTTATATAAAAAAACTTTATGAAAAGTTGATATTGAAGAAAATAAATATGAACTTTTTTATATAAAAAAGTTCAGCAATCATTAAAAATTTATATATATATATATATATATATATAATCTTACTCTACTTAAATTATGTCATACGAAATGAAAAGTTTTCAGTTACCACTTTTGAAAAACGAATTTGCTAATTGTTTGGTTTGGTAACGTCACTGAAATCGATTGCCACTTTTAAGTTTAACGTCCTTTTCGTCACATATAGAAAGTGCTTACAAATTTACACAAACTTAAAGAGGAAAAAACTAAATTCAAAAGCCAAATTGCATCAGTAAATAGAAATTTGTAACTATATAGCATAACGGCCACCGATTGTTTCTTGTTTAAAAAAGAGCAATCGTATAAAAGAGTGCAAAATCGTATAAAAAGTTATATGCAATAAGCAATCATATAAAAAGACTGCAAAAATGAAAAAGCTGCATGAAAGTGCGGATGAAAAGTGTTCATAAAACTTATGAATTGTTTTTGTAACGAATGTGTTTCTATGGCTTCCAAGAGATAAATAGAAGATTTTAAGTTCCGACGTGTGGTCATGTGCGTTTAAACAAAATAACCAATTGCAGACCTTTTTCTATTCTTCGGTACTAATCATTACAGTTTTTCCTGATTATGGAAGGAATTTCAAACTAGAAATAATTGTTTGAAAACTAGATTCTGATCACCGAAAAATTACGACTGTTATGAATGATCGATTTACTATTGTTGTTGCAATTAGTCAGAATTGTGTGTGTGAAGAGCAACTTCTATACTTATGACATCTATATTTGCATCAGGAACTTGTACTATGATATCTGCTACTTCTGTATAAACTACTGCAATTGTATATGCTTCTACTGTACTTAAAAATTAAACAGTATTGGATTATACAACCAAGTAGTGTGAGTATGTATTCATCTATTAATCTGATTCAGAGAGGCAAGGTTAAAATGCTGTCACAGTATATCAATTGAACTGTATCTGACTGAGTTAAGGTTGTATTCATGGATGAATAAATACTTACCTAATAGCTTCTGCGACAATAAGAATCTAGAAATCACAAAACACACTCAATTTGCTCCGACATTATTAAACATAATTCTTTCCGAAGTGGAAGACTTATGGTCTTGGTAATGATTTCGTTGAGATACTATATTCACCTGGACATTTTTTGCTGTTGTTCTGTGAAGATTATAAGGTGCGTTATTGAAGATTTTGATTGCTGGTGTGCTGTCGTATTCACTAAAGTAAAAGTTTTCGAATTTTTTCACTAATCCTTCCACTTTTTCCCAATTCGGAAGATAGTCCTCTCTGTTGTAACATAGTACCCTGTAGCAGTTAATATTGGTTTTGTTTCATTGGATGTTATTATACATCCTTATATATAGAGTTATTATTGTATGTATCTACTTGGAGAATCAGGGAATTTCGTAAAGTGGCCGATATATTCCTCTAACATGAATAATGTTAGAAATCTTTCGGATCCAATCAATTTTGTTACGTGTACGTATTTTCTATAAATTCTCTGCATTTCTCACAGGTTTGGGATCTGGCCTAGACAGAAAGAAGGGTTACTTTTTGCTTTTTTATGGTAGTTAATTACCTCTTAAAACTACTTTTGAACTCTATAAATTTATATGCTAATGAAATCACACACTTACTATATTAATATCACTTTTTTATTTGTTTGATTTTGAACTTTCATTCGTATTTATCATTTCTTGCAACTTCTTTTACCAGTATAATGTGATCTTATAATGCGTGAAATTTCAATATTGTTTTCTGTCATGTGCGTGTGTTAATCTTTATTATATGAACAATCAAATTTACGACTTTCCTGCAACATTTCCTGTCAATCAAAGCTTATAATTTACATCATCTACATGTACTTGTTGATTTTTACTGCTTCTTTAGTTTTACTTTGAAAAATTCTCCCAACTGAATGGGTTAAGTAGGAAAATATAATGTGATCAAAATGTATGATCTCTATAATTAATTTTACTCCCAAAATCTCATTTAATATGAGTTTTGATTATACTAATGTAAATATTTTTGCACAACTAAAAAATATTTGTTAAAGAGTACAATTAATTTATTCACTGATAAATGATCATCCTCTTAAAGTATTAATATTGTAATGAACGCAAGTAAAAAATCACTTATTCATGCAATTTGGTATTATTAAAATAAAATTGCATATTTATTGAGATAAAAAAACAAAATTTAGAATTTTAACTTCTTCTAATTCTAACTCAAAACTAAATTCTAACTCATATTAATACATTATCATACATAAGTCATATTCTATTCTATACATTATATAGAATTTCAGTTCATATTTCCAGTCAATTAGGATCTATGAAAAAGTTAAATTTCATAATTTCAATCTAAAGCACACAGTTTTCACTATAGTATTTGTAGAATAACTTCTTTGTTATTTTAAAGAAATCGCTTCTAATATGGTTATGATAAATTAATTTTTTTATATTATTTAACATAAACTATCTGAATAAATAATTCAGGAAATTAAATATTATTTGCATTCAGAGTAAAATAAAGTAGCAGATTGTTCGTTTAAAACACTATTGAACCATCTTCATATTTTGTTGTAGTCAAATATTTAAAAGAATTTTTTTGACGTTTTCAGAAATTTGAAGGCTACTAAATTGTCTGATTTCAACCAATGGAAAAATCAATTAAGATGTTTTAAATATGCAAAATTTTATTTAATTCAGTCTACACATATTTATGTTATTTCGTCTACTCTCTTTCGGCATTAAGGTCACATATGTTACTAAGGTAAATTATATAGTTTATGACAATTAAGCATTATAGTTCTTTGCTATGCAAATTTTAATTCAATTTAGTTTACATATGCTGTCGTCCTATTTTTTGCAGTGGAAAATTTACTATAAAATATTTCACCAAGTATATATATATAATTAAATTATTCTGCTTATACTAGTGCTGTGAATCAATTTATTCCTTACTCAATAAAATCAAATAATACTTAATTAAGAAAACTATATATTTAAAATTTCCACTATTTTTGAAATTGTTAACATGTACTTTGACACACACGTAACTGTGATTTTTTTTAAATATTTCATTTTTTACATTTTTATTTGTGTGTGGATGTTAATGTTTACACATAATGTCATTTTTCAGAAAAATATGTAGTATTTTACTGTCGAGATGGGGGAATAAACTGCTATAGAAGTTTTAAAGCCATAATTAAAATCTATTTCAAGAAATCATACACATTTTTCCTTCTTGATCTAATATTTACTTTCACTGTTTACTCTTAAGTTGTACAGGTAGAAATAAGTAATATCACGTGGCCAAATTCCAGGAATTGATTCCCTGATCTTTTTAAGGAATTGAATTGATCCTTAAGTGTTAAAGCAGTGAAGCCCTAGAGTTGGGTGGTCTGGTATTATCCGAGAGTCATAATTTGTTGTTTATCGTGATATTGGGTGTGATTCTGTTTTATGCCTTTCTTTTTTCCTCGTGAAAGAGATTACTATAGGGCCCATTTTGAATACCTTGGTTGATTACTGATACTATCTAGTACTGAACTGCAAATTTACAGCGATTATTCTACGGAGTATTTATTTTTTTGATTGAGAACTTTTTTTAAAATTAATATTATAATTAATTTTATTTCATTTAAAATTATTGAACTTTTAAATTATAGATTGTTTATTAATTAAAAGAATGCAGTTAAAATATTTTCTCAAACTGGATAACATTTAATAAAATATTTTCGTTTATAATTTGCGATTAAAAACTGTCATAAGAAATTTATATACACATGTAAGTAGATATAATTCATACAAATATGTTTCTATATTGATATAAAAATGTACATAATATGTATATTTCTATATCGAAGAATTCCATCCTTGTTTATTTTCATTTTCGCCAGAACACTAAAATATAAGATCTAACTCAGAATTATTAAAAAATAAAATTACTTAGATTGATTTTAAATGATTGAAAATAAGCATATGAAATATTAATTTATCTCGACAATTATATAACATCACTCTCTTAATAATTGAAAATATCAAGTGAGGATGAACCCAATTTTTCTTTTATGAAAACGTAATCACATTATCATTAACAGTCAAAATATTCTAGAATATTTCATGGTAGGTGTATTTAATTTATTCAGATAAATGTTCGAAATGGAAAAAGCTCTAAAAATGTGCAGTTTCTGTTATTACTTATGTATAAAAATCTGATATAATTTATGATATATTAGAAAACTAAAATTATTTTTGATAAGTATAATAAAACCAAAAAAATAATACTAAATAAATTACTTCAAAATGAGAATAAAAACTAAAATAATTATTGTAAGAAAATTCAAAATCTTTCAGATAGTTCAAACTCATTTCAGATCTGAATATAGGCATTTGATCAAATGATACATAAAATTATCCAAATCGAAAATTTTATTTGCTCTATCTTTTAAAAGCACAGCACTGTTTCAATTGATTGTGAAAGAAATACTATTCACACGTACTTTTATTTTTATGAATAATTTATTTTTATGAATACGTGTCTTATTTTTACAAAATACTTCTTTGTTAATACGGTAGTATAAAATTAGTGGATGCTGATATTCAATGGGAGAGGACAAAAAATACATGTATTCTTTCACGTGGGTAAATATTGAAATAGTAATTTTTTCCAAAATTTCAATAAATTAAAAATTAAATTAAAAATTTTGTAATGTAATTTTTTTTAAATTTATAATATTTTATTTAAGCAACTCTTATCCCACTTATTACAATAGTAAATTTAGAAAAGAATTTGCAAATATATTATAAAAATATTTTTGGAATTAGATTTTTATATTCAATTTATGGCAAAAAAATGAAGCTTCGTGAATAATGAAATAAAATAATAATATACTTGATGCAGAAGTATGTATCAATATTAACTTTTCTTGATTCGTCTATGTATAACGAATGATTTTCCCAATATTCTACAGTAGTAGGCCAAGAGCTAACTTTTTCTTAAAAAATTTATACGTGTGCAATTTTCAAAAATTATAATCGTACCGATATTTCAGACAAATTAAGTTTCTAAATTTCGCTGAAAAACTGAGACCACCAACTATAGACGATAGTCGAAAGTTTCAAATGTGAACGGAAGAAGTGGCAATGCATGCCTCTTTTTGTTATTACATTGAAAATGTTCGAACTTTCAACCATGTTCTTTAAGCTAAAAATATGAAAACTTTTCCCTAATTCCTGATTTAGATACAATTTTGAATACATTCATTTCTGCTGTGTTTCAAATTAAAAATTACGATTATTCAATGATTTTTTGGGGGAGAAACGTAACATTCGTGAGATCTATTATATTGATCTGCTACTTGTTTTGAAGTATACAAACTTTTCCTATTAGTGGTATAAGAAGGATATTTAAGGTATTATTTCTTGTTCATATAGAACTCGGTACATTTTTATTAGAAGCCATTAATATGCAAATTTTTATGTAATTTATCTCATACGTCAACTTGTTGCGGATTTTTAATTTAACTCATATATACATAGGGAACAAGAAAAAATTATTAAGTACATGTAAAACCAACATTTCATTCGTAACAAAGTCCCTAAGAGAAAGTCTAAAATGTTTTAGAGAGGTGAATTTTAAGAGTTATTTAATTTGCAGTTCATGCAATAGATGCATTGCTACAAATTTGAAATTTTGGTCCTATATCACTTTTTTTTAAACTGGAAGTGGACCATGTACGGCCAGAAGTACGATCCATGCAATAGGCAACATAGTAGTTCAGAATTTCTACAAGTTCAAAATTTTGGTCCTAGAATACTTTTTACCGAAAGTGAGTCATATTGTTCGTTTACACGGACTTTGTAAATTACAAAATATACTCTCTGATAGATATGCTGTTCACAGCATAAAGATTTCATTTAGTCCCCATTATTCAGGAACTCTTAGATCTTTCACTTTGATGAGACGTGCCTCATCACGTTGACATTTGTCAAAACTTTTATGCATTCATAAAGTTGTTTTTAATTAACATTTCTAAAAACGTGTAATCAATCGGAAAAATATCACGTCTGATGTTTTTGCTTGAAAGTGTCAAGTGCACATACTACATTCTTCTTAGATTTACTAAACTGAGTTATTAAAAAATAATGGATGAGACTGAATTTATGGCATCCAGTCTTACCCTTTCGTTTCCTTATCAATTTTGACAAATGATTTATTCCTTTAATGAAGTTTTTAGAACTATTTCAATAATGTATTTAAGATTCCTACCATTAATTTTTCAAAATAAGAAAAGTATAAATTTATTCATCATATTCATTCAAAAAATAATTAATAAACATTTTATTTAATTGATAATTTATTTATTACTTTGTTTGCTACAAAGATAAATGGTGAATTATGAACGCATGCACATATACATAGATACAAATAGTTAACAGCTGTGAAAGAAGACGAAAAATGAAATAAGATGCTTTCTTAAGAAATGACTGCATTAGTTGTATTTCTTATTTATTCTTTTATAATTTTTAAAAGATATTTTACTTCTATTAAAACTTTTAAATTTTTATTAATATATTACTCAAAGATTTATATTTTTTACAGTCGTGCCCATACAATTGTTGGGATTCATTTAATACAAAAATGTAAAAAAGCAAGTGGTCAAGAGACAGCTAAGCAGTCAATTATTCATCTTGTGGACTTAGCTGGAAGGTGAAGTGTATTTGATTTCTACTTCTTTGCACGTTAAAAAATATTGGAATATATATTGTGTTATTCTTGGCTCTCTTTCGATACATGTTTCAATTCTTATGCTATTATTCATTATTAAATAATAAACATGGACGATAAGTATAAGCTATTATAAATCATTTTTTACAATCAAATCACTTATACAGAGAGAAAGAAGAGTATCATATTTATAATAAAAAATACTAAAAAACCTTTTAATTTGGCCTGTCTTTTATATACTGCATTAAAACAATGTTTTTTCTAACGATAGAAAACAAAATTACGAGAAGAAATATTGAATAGTTGAGGCATTATAAGTAGTTTATTTTATGTAAGTGAATTTTCTCAAAATTCAAATTTAATTGCATCTATAATTATCAATTTTTAAGAGCTAAAATATTTGAAATGAAATGCTGCTGGTCTATAAAAGCACATTTAAATAGACATTAAGATTTTATTATTTACAAAATATATATTTAGTTTCTAAGTATGCTTAATGAAACTTCTAAAATTTACGACGTTTATGAATTAAATTCACATACAAAGGGATTTATTTAATGACATTAGCTAAAAAAGTGATACATATAAACATATTATAGTTTTATATGTTCATATATTTTTCCTTCTGCAAATATTTGTCTTTAGTTTCTAAGCATTTGTTACAATATTATAGGCATGGATATTCATTAGTTTTTGCTTAATGTATTAGATATATAAAAGCTACGTAATTGGTGTGTTAAATATAATAACTCATATATTACAGTCAGTAACATTTATTCACTAAACAAGAATATATAAAGAGCAAAAATAAATAAATACTTTTGACTGTGGAAAACAGCAATGAGTAAATATTAGATGCAAAGTAGTATTGCAATAGAAGTGATTAGAATTTTCAATGTCATTCTTTGATTTTGTATATTTAAAATTTAGCATAGTAAGTTGAAATGTTTGGTTTTAATTTTATGTTGCTTTAGATATTACATTTTCATTTATGTTCAAAATATATGATATCTGGAACAACAAATTCTTTCTGAAACCATTTTCAAAGTCACTTAGAATGTATATTTTTTATTTCTTAACTTGAATAAAGAGCAATATGCATTTTCTTGCAAGGAAAGAAGAAATGGGATATATACTGCACATTAATTTAGGTACATGATAGAAACATACTTGCTGTTGTAATTATTATGCTTCATTTCTAATTCCATTCTAGACACTAGATTCTAGTAGAATACTATTGATAATATTTAAAAATTGATACACATGGAATTAGATAAAGCAACTGCATTTTAGTCCAAGTGATTAAACTCATTAGATCACTCAAAAATTATTTCGATTACTCACTTGTACATTTGAAAGAGCATCTGTACAGCCATGAGTATTTATAACACAAGCTATTTACTTTTTGTGATAATTCTTTAATTTAGAAGCATTTTTCAGAGTATTGATTTTTTGATAGCAATCATTCAAGCTACTCTAATGTATTTTATGAACTTTCCAACTTTAATATTTTGAAGAAACTATTTGCTGACTATCTAGTAATTAGATTTACGGATTTTATAAAGTTTCTTAGATATGGTCTTATGGAAATGACAAACACAGGTATTTCAAACTGAAATAAATTCTTAAAAGAAGAAACTATTCTTGTTTAAAATGTGTATTACTGTTAATTTAAGAAACATATATAAGATATTTATAAAAAACTGTGTGCCAGCTACATCTGAATTTCTTAAGAAAAGAAACTTTACCTGAGACTGATTTGAAAACCAAATTATAATGACAAACACAAAATACATAACTTAGTAAGGTAACCAAGACACCATGATTGAAATTTATGTTTAAAATTAATACCAGGAAAAATGCATCAAATTTGACCATTAATCATAATTGAAATGTGCATGTTTAACAAATAACTACGAAAATACATGTGGCTTTTTGTAAATACCATAGTTGTTTTCATTGTATGTTGTTTTTTTGTTTTCACATTGTGTATGATTACATTCTCACACATATGTTTCTTATCTACAGTGAGAGAGCTTCCAATACTGGTGCTACTGGAGACAGATTAAAGGAAGGAGCAGCCATCAATCAGTCTTTATCTTGTCTTGGAAATTGTATACATGCTTTAGCAGAAAGAGCCATGGGTAGAAATGTTAGAGGTATAGCACATTTTAAATATTTAATTTTTTTTCTTGAATGACGTCATGAATAGGAAACAATGATTCTTATTTCATTAACTGCAGTATTGCTTCTTCTAGAAGGGTGAATTTTAATCTGTCAAAATATTTTATGATGCTGCTGGTTAACTCTAAAAAAAGTAAAAAAATAGAAAAAACACTATAAAGAATTACATTGATATGTAACATATTTTCTTCAATCTATCCATGAATATGAGAATTCTATAATATGAATGAGGAATATGGTTTCACTTGTAATGAAATTTACTTGTTAATTTTCCAACTATTATTAACTTTAAATATTTCGATTATATAGTTTCGAGTATTTCTTTAATAATATAAAATATGTCTCTGAAGTTAAATGTTTTACAGGAGAAAAGATTGAGTTAAAATAAATATCTGTATTTTGTTTAGATCAAGTAATCAATAGCACGAAGCGATTGTAAAAATAATATGGGTAATTAAGCAATTTTAAGCTATTATTTAACTAATAAATTGAAATGCAAAGAAATAATTTAGTGTTTTCAAAAGTGATTAATGAATTAGCCAGTCATTTACAAAAACTCCAGCATCCCCATTCTTTTTTTATTAAAAAAGTTTCTTACATTTAAAAAAATACTTTTGCTTTTTTAAATCTGTTATGAATCTTTTACTCAGAAGCAATACAAGTTGCATTAGTTCTTTTCCTTACTTTTTTCAGTACCATTTAGAGATTCCGTACTTACAAGACTTTTGATGAATGCTTTAGGAGGCAACAGTCGAACAGTTTTGGTAAGTTCAAAATCCTTCAATATCAAAAGCACATGTCACTGCATATTATACGATATCAGTGGCTCTAATAGAGATTTGGTAATTCATGAATCTCTGAACCCTTAATATTTTAATTAAATTTGAAAATTTAAATACTATCAGTGTTCATTTTTTTATTCGAAATTTTTTGAATCCTAACATAAGAAACTTATAAATTTTAAAATTTATAATAAAGATTAGTGTTTGTTAGTATTTAAAACACACAATGATTATAATTTAATATTTATTGCAAATATAAACATGCAAAGGTTGAGTTATTGAAACTTTTATTTTTGTTTTTGATGATAATATCTAAAATGCTAATTTAACATGACATCATATCATTACCAGACATTGAGTACCAGAGTATATGTTATTAGTTAGTCCAGAATATTTTGATAAGTGAAAAAATATTTTGTATGAAATTGAATATATTTTTTTGATAAAAACTCAAACGATTAAGCATTCAAACCAAATAAAAATATTAAAAAATACAATAAAAATACTAAAAAGCGGTAAAATACACTGGAATCCAAAAGTTAAGGACCAAGCGGTTTCCTGCGCCTAATTTGCAAATGTATGAATGTCGAAATATCAAATAAATTTGGATAACATATGGAGAAACTATAGCATGTATTGATTTCAACATAAAAATTTACATAAGAAAAACGCATAAGTGATTTACAACAAAAAAACATTCTCACTAGAAAAGTCCATTTTTGGAAAAAAGAATAATCACAGTTTTATGGGGTAAATTATCAAAGAAACGTAAATAAAAGGAGTGTAATTAAGCAATTTGCGCATCCCTAGCTTGATTTCATTGGCGTTATCGACTTTCCATGATGCCAATTAAATTGCTGGTTATCGAAATGGGAAGCCAAGACCAGGCAGGAATAAACTATTTTCAAGTTCTCATATGAACCTTGAGGGGGGGGGGAGCTTACAGCAATAATCTGTTTAGTTAGATAATCCCTCTGATGTTTTATAGGATTCAAGTCGGAAGATCGATCTGGAAATTCCATTATTTCCAAAGTAAGACCCTCAAAACATTCCTGATCAACTACATCTCAATGATGTCGTGAGGCATCATCCATCATAATGAAATCATTTCTAACCGCACTGGAATATGGGTTTGCATATGGATCAAGGATCTCACATTGATATCTCACATCAGTCACAATTCCTTCCTGGAATAAATGCAGTTCAGTGTGGAAACCGAGTGAGATCCCTGCCCAAACCATTATTCCTCCATTTCGGTAACTGTGTCTTTCCATATTGTTCGAATGATAGTATCTGATGCTTTGGTCCTTCCAAATCAGAACATATCATGAATCACTCTTCCTTATAAATCTGGACTCACCTGTAAAAAGAACAGGAACTCATCGCTATCTGGTCCAGGAAGCATGTACTCTGGTCTAAAATAAACGAGCCCTTCTCTATCGTCCGGTGAGGGGGACGCACACTACTGGTCACCTTGCATGAAGACTTGCATAGTAATGACTCCTTCGCATCGTACTAACGAATATTCTTCTCCCTGATGCAACAGAGTGGCCTGCAATAAGTTGCGACACACAAAGGCTTCTTCTCCTTTAGACCGAAAGAGCTACAAAACAGTCGTCTGCAGGTGTTGTAGCCTGGAATGGACATAGAATCTTCTGTTTGATATTCATTAGAGAGATGGTGGACCACACTGCAGACCACACACATTAAGTTACCTAGAAGCCTCAGCTTATGACATCCCCATTTCCATCCATTAGCCACCTTAACGATTCGAGCAAAGGGCTACTTTCAGATATTGAGGAACTCCACTGACTTTTGTCAACGAATCCGCTAAAGAAAGTTGAAAATGTACAAAAGTTACATAATTATGAAAACTTGGTTGATATTTTTCTCTCACTCATATACCTGTTCTTTTCTATAAAAAAATTGGTGAGTAGTGTTTTTGCATAAATTTACTTAAGTCTGCTTTTATCATTCACACAAAGTATAAATGTTATTGTTAGTGTCCTTTTTTACGATGAGCTTCGAAAAACATGTTCCTTAACTTTCGGAGGAGAGTGTATTTAAATACTAATATTTCAGTGTTAATGACTTTAAGCATTAAAATATCTTTGGAATTAAAAAAAATATTGCAATTTATTATCTTTTTCAAGAAGAAACTAAAACTTAAATCTCAATTTTTAAAAAGATAATGAACTGCTCTCAAAATGCAAATTTTAAAAGAACAGATTTCTTACCGTAACTGTTATAAAATGTAGTTACTATTATTAAAAACTGTTGCCATGGAAACAGATCTCTATGATTTTGTTGCCATAATTACAGTAATTTACAGAGTATCCACACTATCTTCGGATTCTTATCGTTATCAAATGCACTTTAAATTTCTTTGAACTAAATTTTCGTTGTATTAAATACGCTACCAACGATTCTAGTGTAATTTGTTATAGTTAGCATGTTCAACAAATGCTTAAAGACAGTAATTTGTTGCATAATTTAAAATAATTCATGCTTAATAAAAGGCTTATTAGTTGAAAGAGTTAAAGTAAATTAGGTCTTGAATATTACACATATTTTCATAGATATATAAAAAAATTTCAATTGGCAATCTAGTGTTCTGAATGCACCATCAATGATTGTAGAGTAATTTGTTTTAGTTACCACGTTAAACAAATTTTTTAAGGAATTTATCATTGACTGAGTATATTAAGGTAATTCACATTTAAAAATTGCCTTATGGACTTATTGGGGTCTAATAGAGTGATATCGCATTCTTCAGAACAGAAGAGCAATTAACTCTTATTGAACAATGAAAGGTAAATATCATTGATGAGGCTTCTGCCTTCTGCATACACATTTATTGAGATGATTGAGAATTTCCCAAATCTCTTTTTCTAACGAGAGATGGGAAGACTCTGTGTTTTGAATTTATAAAACTTTCATAATAGCATTATTCAATTATGCTTAAAGCAAGGCATTCAAATCATATTTTAAATAAATTTGTTTTAACTTAAATGAAAATTTTATTATCTTACTTAGCCTTTAAAAGTTTACCCTTATTACAATGTGTATTTTTAAAAGTTGAAACAATTTAATAGAAAACATAATTTTTGAAAAGAGTTTATAATCATGACAAGTTCATATGTATTATCTTTTAATATAAATAGTTTTATAATTGCATTATATATTATTTCAGATTGCAGCCATTAGCCCAGCTGATTTGAACTATGAAGAAACATTATCCACATTACGCTACGGTAAGATACTTGTAATATATACACACTTCAATTACTTTAATAATATATTTGTAATAGTGTGTGTGTGAAAGTATATATAAATAAATAGAAATTTCTCTTAAAAAAACTCATCTCTAAGGAATTCTATTCAATCATAACTAGTACATATATGCATTATATTAACTTTATTATATTATATATTATAATATTAAAAAATCATAATTTATGAGCTTATATCTAATCAGTTTGATGTATTTGAAACAATAAATTCAACTTCCAAATGCTCTTCTTTTATGGACATTACATGTTTAAAATTAATTTTATTAAAAAAGCTCATTTCTGAATGAAATTTGCAGTCTAATATTGTAATTCTAGCAAGTTTGGGGAATCATGTAAATAATATTTTTATTCAAAAATTCATCTCCATTCAAAAATATCTTTGAGACATCTTTGAATATAAATCATTCAAAGATTCAAACTATAATCAATGGTTTGTTAAACTTTGAAATAAGTTATCCAGTCATAGATTTTAATTTCTTGGTAAAACTTTGCTTATAAATTTATTTTTCGCTCAATTATATGTATCCCCATTTATAGTAGTTTCAACCTACATGATTTTTTTTAAAGTCTATAAGGTAATTAATGTGACTTTATATATAGAGAAATGTTTTCATTTTTTATAAGCAAAATGAAGTAAAATTGAAATAGCAAGGAATAATTTAATAGGAATATAAATGTTTCCATAAAATTAAATCTTATTAACGTAATTTTCAAATTAATATTGTTGTACATTTTAGACTACGTTTGATTTTTCTAGAGAAACTATTAATTGAAAAAATGTTTTAGATATAAAATTCAAAATAAAATTATAAGTTGATTTAATATTAAAAAGTATACAACCATTATATAAAAATAAAATATTACAGAAAATCTATTATTTAATAAAATTAAAAAAATTAATCTTTGTGAGAAATGTATTTTACGTATTAATAGAAAAAATAAAAATTATCTTAATAATAGAATAAAATATTTCAAACAATTACGCATCAAACTACGAAATATATATTACATTACAACTCCGCATATAAGTTCAGAATTTTTAAATCCTATTTTAAAAATAAGCTGTGTGGATTGATTTATATGTTACCTTTTATATGGTTTAGTAATTTCTGCTAATTCTATTTTTTTCCATTTTTAAACTTGTTTTTCATTTATGGAGAAATATCAACCAACCATTCTGGGAACAGAATTTTCGGCAAACGTATCTCCTGTCCTTAAAAAATTTTTTTACAAAAGAAATATTCTTCGTGTTTATGTTTCAAGCAAAAAACAAAGCATGTAAAAAGTAAATTATCTGCAAATAAGATGCAAGACACTTAATGAATTAAAAAGTGTACTAGCTTCAGTTAAGAGTTATCAGAGCAAAAATTATCGTTACGATCACTAAGTATTTCACCTAACAGTCAAACTGGAAAAATGACTTCCAGGTTACTATCATTATTTTATGAACCTGTATGCGTTGGATTACCATGATCAAATGTAGGGATAAGACTAGTTATTTCAAACAGACTATTTATGTTTTAAAATTATAACTTATAATTTCTATAATTTGAAATCTTATTTAAGATTATTTTAAAAGAATTAATAATTTTGCTTTATAAGAATAAACGCAGGCATTTTTTGGTAAGATATTTCCGAATTTTGCACAGACAGTAATAGGAGGGCATAGTCTGTTTTTATAAATATTATAAATGACTTATTTTATAAGTTTTTATTTAATGACACTTTTACTAGAATTAAAAGACGTTAAGCTGAAATAAAATTTTCTACTTAAAATCATTAATGAAATTGAAAATTCGAACCTTTAGTCAAAACGCATATTCAATTATTTATATAAAAAAGCTTATGTTAATCACAAGTCAAGTTTTTGTTTTGATATATTTTCTTGTATGTTTTTTTTATTTCCATTGGCAGGGCAAATACAAGGAATAATACAAATAAAACTCATGAAAAATCACAAAATAGACATGAGAGGAAGATAGGACAGGTGAATACAGTAAATAAATGTAAACGAGGTGACTGGAGTCACTGCCCCAAAAGTTCTCTTGCTTGCCAATAAAGCGATGATTCAGAGCTGCCATGCAGTGTAACACAGCGGTGGAAGTGGGTCCTATTCCTGGACTCTGCTAAGTTGCAGAGTGGACAGTCGGGTGAATTTAAGATGCCAATGTGGTTCAAGTATTCAGCCAGACAGTCGTGACACATCAGGAGTGGAAACTGTGCCACAACTTCACTGAGTGGACCATCAGGGATATTCAGAAGGTCGGCTTTCCGTCGCTTGGCTTTTATCCTTTCTTGTAGCTTAAAATCTTGAATTCTTTTAAAAACTTGTATTAGGTGTAGCTTTATAGTCTGATAGGAAATCTCTGTGTGTCTTGATTGGAGAAGTCGTGTGCTCCTCATTGACAAGAAGTCCGCCTGCTCGTTTCCATAGATGTCACTGTGCACAGGCACCCACCCACTGAAACACAAAACGTTTCTTTCTTGATCTCAAAATTTTCAAGAGCTCCTGGATATGGAAAATTTCACAAAATGGGGGAGAGATTAAGCTTATGGCCTGAATTGCAGCCTGTGAATCAGAGAACAGAACCACTCCGTCAAAAGCATCAAGAAGAGCTTCTAGTTGTTTTAAGGCAATTCGGATTGCCTCAACCTCTCCGTCAAATGCTGCTCTGCAGACACCGGCAGAAGCATAGAAATTGAATAGCTTTGAATGTACACCTGCACGAGTTGATACTTGGATATCAGAATAGGAACTATCTGTTTATACATATAGCCACTCTGAATTAGGGTACCTCAAACCAATGGTTTCCAAAGCACATTGTCTCAAAACATCTGAGGGAGAGTCACTTTTGAAAAGTTTGTCTTTGGGATCTAGGTTTATTTCAAAATCTGGAAAGATGGTTTACTTGTTTAATGATTTCCTGTACATTAGCTGGGAGATTCTAAAGATGTCTGGTCTTATGAACACACTGGATGAAATTATTTTGACTCTTTAGATTTCTAGAACTGGGACCATTAATGACCCAAGAGCTGTTACCTTTTCTCAGATATTTCTCATATAGGATTATGACCATATCTTTGATGGTGTCTTTTATTGGTCAGAAGCAACAACGCATCGGTAGGTGATGTTTTAATGGTCCCAGTAATGAGTCGCAGACATTGGTTTTGTAGAACTTCAAGCTTCTTTATAATTTGATCGCTTGCTGTTATATGTGGTTCATAGAAGTAGGTAATTAAAGGTAATATAAAAGTTTTGTAGGTGGTGCTTAGCGTTGATCTAGCACATCCCCGATGAGAACCCGCTAGACGCTTTAGAATGGGTATTTTCTTTAGTAAATGATCCATGATGAATTCAACGTGCTCCTTCCAATTCAACTTGTTGTCATATGTTACTCAAAGGTAACGAAACTCATTTGTATGGGAAAGCTTAGTGTTATTGTACTTTAGTTCAGAAAAGAATCCCTGATGAGCCAATGAGAAAGATTAGAGAACGGCTTACAGGATATTCACTGTCATATTATTTTCTGTGAACCAGTTTGAAAGCAAAGCAAGGGCTTGGTTAAGTTTGTTTTCAACTGTAGATTTTACATTTCTCTTAGATGCTTGTGTCCAGGTGACAAGGTCATCAGCAAAGAGCAAGCAATGAACATCATTAATAAACTTTAAAATAGAAACAAGTTCATTAATAAATATATTGAACAGTACACAACTGCTAGCTGCTCTCTGTGGGATGTCTGTTTGTAAATTATAAAATTTTGAGAATTCATTCCCAAATCTTGATTTTGCAGGTGCATCCACTTGAGTATTTTCCCACACACTCCAATTTTAAGCAGTTTTTGGTGGAGCTTCTCTCTCCAGAACATATCATAAGCACTTTTGAAATCAATATAAGCTGCTGTAAGAATATGTCTTTTGTCCAGAGCATCTTTAATGGTCTAGGTGAAACAAGTAACCTGGTGTGTTGTCGATCGCTTATTCCGAAATCCATCCTGTTCTTTCGCAATTATATTTTTATCATCCAAGAACTAATTAAGTCTGTTGATAAATAGCCTCTCCATAGTTTTCCCAAGGATACTAGTGAGAGATATTGGCCTATAGCTGTTAAGCTGCGTAGGATCTTTGTCTTTTTTAGAATGGGGATTTTCTTGTATGTTAAATTTTACTTTCTTAAAATCTTGTCGCCATAGAAAAATACTTAATTTTAGGTTAAATTATTTCTAAAATTATAATAACCAAGTTTCTTTGGATTTTATAGTTAGTTCTAATTTTTACTTTTGTAGCAAAATAAAAAAGAAATGCAATTAAAGCTAAATTTATTTTGCAATTGCTTTAATCTCTTTCATCTATTGTTAAGAATATTCACTAGTATCGAATGGCTAAGAGAAGAGTTATTAATTGATAAGACCCCCAAAAAATTACATGAGGGCCTACAAGCTTTCTCAACTCTTAAGACTTTAAAATTTTAACGGTATTGATATCTTTCACAGGGTTTACAAATACTAGACTCCTTTTTATGGATAGTCCTGGATAGTACTTCACTTTTGTAATATTCTTCTCTTCTATCAGTGACACGAGTGGTAACTTCCTCAGTGACCAAGAGATTTATGGGAAAAATCTGTGTTTTTCAATATATGTATTAAAATATTCTCGCGCTTGTATGTATAAAATTTAAAAAAAGTATTATAATTATCAACTTACATCTAATTGGTTATTTAGCTGACCGAGCAAAGCAAATAAAGACAGTAGCTATAGTTAATGAAGATCCAACTGAAAAACTTATTAGAGAGCTTCGTCAAGAAAATGAAAGATTGAGAAAAATGCTTGAAAAAGGAGCAATGGATCTGCCTATCCAACCTGGAATGACAGAAGAAGGTAATTATTCTTTTAACAAAATATTTCATACTAATATGAGATATCTTAATATTTTAAATGTGTTCAAAAGTGAACAAAAATTATTAATAATAAATTTTATAAGTTTCGCTAAATTTTATTGAATATATGATTACACAATGACCTATATTCCATCTTAATTACTAAAATTTCGTACTTTTTTTTAAAAATATTTTAGTAAACGAATTTTGAAAATAATAAAATGATGTTAAATCAGTCCTTATGTAAACTACTTTGATTTTAATTTTTAAATATTTAAGGATAAAATATTGAGTATTTAGAGAATGCAAATTTTCCGTCCGCAAAATATCTATAAAGCAATATGACTGAAAAATAAAGTGAATTAATGTTTACTAATAATTGCTTCCATAGATTTATATCAATTTAAATCTCAATCATGAATTTTCTTACGAATGAAAGTTGTTGATTTATATATTTATATTTATAGAAATTGCAAAACTGAAGAAAAAATGGGAAGAGGAAATGCAAGCTGCTATGGAAGAAAATGATCGCGATTTGTTACAAATTAGACAATCTTATGATGACAAATTGAAGCTGGCAAGGCAGCAGAAGGGCTTTGTAAGTTTATGTATTACTTATTCTATATTGTTATTATTAGTCAAAGTCAATTTATTCTCAAACAGTTAATATTTTGCCTAATTATTAACAAAAATTTACATCGATCTCAATAAATCTGATGTATGAAATATCTTACTTTAGGGTAAGAATTTAATATGTAATCAATGATGCATGTAGTTACATTAAAATTTATAGAAATGCTATAAATATTATCAATTGAACCATATATTAATTTCATCAAATATACGACTGATTGCTGGACTTATTATTTGAAATCCAATATTCGAAACATTTAGTGAATTTGAATGACACAAAATATTTAATTTGAAATGAAGAGTTTTCTAATTTTAGTAAATAAATTTAATGAAATATTGTTAAAATTACAGTAGACATATAAGTATATTAAAATTAAAGTACATTTTGAAAAAAAATCTCTAAAAATTTAAAATACACCTAAAAATGTCATTAAACATGCCAGTCAATCTAATGCTTATCAATGATTTACATTTAATTTTTTAATGTCCATGATATAGAGTATAAATTTCAGAGCCTTGGTAATCATGCCAATGAATATGATTAATAGACAAAGATGAAAACAAGTTTGATTTGAGTAAATTTTCAATATCCCTCTACTGCATGCTCGATAACAGAAATTATATATTGTTTTACGTGACGTATATTTATTAACAGGAGTATATCAACAGTACTTGAAACCAGTGAGTAACGCACAAATAAAGTTGTAAACTTTCCAGTGGAAATTGCTAATTTAAACTATATATTATCATAAATACAGTGTACTGTACGTCATATAGTACGTATTGTCTGGATTACTAGATCTAGCGGAATTGTGTGTAAACATATTCATCTAAAATTGTCGGAGGCAACTATAAGTTCCACTATTGTTGCAAGACACATTGTTCTGATAAAGAATTTCCGACAGAAGCAGATGTTACTTAAACATGTTCTCCGTTATTTACGAGAATGATTCTGCATTTAAGATTAGAGAAGTGGGCTCACACTTAAATTAAAATAAAGAAATTCCGCTCAGTGTTGTTGCTCATCAGACTACACGGGGTGAAGTGTTACAGCTAAGAGCCCTAATTTTTTAAAATTTCCTTGCTACTCCTGCAATATATGATGAAATACATCACCTCTGAACGATGGATAACTGAAGAAGCATGCCATCTACCTCGATAAATCAAAAGGTAAATTCTATCAACTCGTAAATAGCACAAAACCCTTTTTCACTCACATCAGACAGACCTAAAATACTTGTGTTGATGATAAATATAATACTGTAAATATAATCATTAGCTTAGGACTTTTTTAATAGATTATCTTCAGGCAAAGAAGCTGTGACGGTTAATTAGACTGTTAATGTTTGAACTTCAATACATAGACACTGATTCATATCGATTACTTTTAAAATAAGTAACATCCTTTTTTTCTTTTCAGATGACATCATGCTATGTAATAGATTTACTGTGAAAAGTCCAAAATTGATTTATATTATAGTACAATTTCCTTATATGCGCATTTCAAAACATTTTCATTAGTATAA